>JAVUPR010000404.1:600000-894034 GCA_036785695.1 Gentiana straminea
ATGGCTTCAGTGAATATTTTGATGGTCATTATTCTCATGTTCCTTTATTGATCTTTTTGTAAATCCGTTTCATTTTATTTTCACTTAATCTCTTGATTCGGAGTCTTTTTGTAATATTCCAATTTTCGGGAAAGGGCGACGTGTCATTTTGCGAAAACGAAATATTATGTTTATTATTATTTGGATTTAATGTATTTTATATACATATATATATATATATATATATATATATATATATATATATATATATATATATATATATATATATATATATATATATATATATATATATATATATATATATATAAGTATAGATGGGGGTGAATCAACTTAACACTTAAAACCTTTGGAGTTAGCAAACTCGGCAAGGTCGTAGTCCGTCGGCGCTCGGTAGTGTGCTGACCACTTAGTAGTCTGCTGACAGTATATATTGTTGAATTTGTTGCAGCGGAATATATTCAAATTAAGCCTTGTTACTTGTTGTTTAAATATGATACTAAGTATTAGATACTCAGCGATGTAAGTGTGTGACTCAGTTGCTAGTTTCAGTAATTTGATGTGATCAGTATACTAAATGCAGGAATTAAATGCAGAAAGTAAGTAGGCAAATTTTATAGTGGTTCCAGGTGGTGTAATCCTGTCAGTCTACTCTTCTCTTGTGATGTTGGAGGAAATTCACTAGAGATCTTTGAGGTTGCAGTTACAAAAATCCTTAAGTTGTTTGTCCATCACCAATAACTATGGCTTCACAAACAGGTAGGATTGCTGCTCCAAAGTATTCCACTGGTCCTTGAAGGGTAGGATTTGCCTCTTCACCAGCTCCACCATCAACAACAGTTCTTGACACCTAAGTGCTTCTCTGTCTTCAGCAGGTTTCTTGTAAAATAAAGGTTGAATCAAGTAAGTGATTCAGCTTTCTACAGCTTGATCAGGATGAAATGATCAGCAGCTTGATGTCTTCAAGTGTGTAAACTTGATGTAACTTGATAGCAGGTTACACTTGAAGTATATTCAGGATCAGTAGCTTTAAGCTCAGTAGTGTCAGCATGGTGATTTCTTGATAATAAATTTGATAGCTTAAGATTGATTGTTGTTTTTCATCACTTGTATCTGAATCAGGAGTTCTCTATTTATACTAAAGAATCCTTTGACTTATGTTTGAAATTTAAACATAGCCGTTTCAGATTTGTCTCCATCTTGACTTGCTTTTTTCTGACTGTTCATAGTACCGACACAGTTGGCATTCTTTTTGTCAGTTTTCAGACTGTCTCCATTTGACTTGTGTCCATTGGATAAAGCTCTGAATCTTTCCAACGTCCCTTTAATCTTGACCATTGATTTGTTGACAAGATCAAGACTTTTTATCTGTCCTTATCCTTGTAATCTTCCATTGTAACCTTTGAGTAATTCAAAATATATATTCAGCATGTTCATGTGTATGTAAGTCTGCAGAAATGCTTGTCAGTCAGCTGTCTGAAGTTTGCGGTATTTTTAAAACACTTCAGCTGACTGTCTTTTATCTAACTTTTAATTGTGAATTTAGAGTACACCAATTTGAAGATAACTAAGTTCCAATCACCACTTAACTTATGGAACTTAGACCTTCTACACAAGGTATATTTATTCAGTTTAGGTCATAACAGACTTCCCTAAATTCTGATTCCATATCCTTGACTTTAAATACTAAGTTTGATCCATTAGCCTTCAATAACTGAGTTTGACCCCTCAGCCTTCAGTCTTCAGTTGGTCCCTAACTAGTATACTGACCTAGGTACCTTACCGACATAGACAGGTCTGCTGATAAAAGTCAGCTGACCTTTTACATTGCTTGTTTGATCAAATCTATACAAAGATCAAATTCTAATAAGCCTATACATTTAATCTAGACATCTTTTCGCCTTTGCTCTATAACAGCTAGTCTTGCACTCATCACTAAAACTTAAAATATGTCCAACAATATATATGTATATATTAATGGGGATTAATTGTTATTAATGGATTTAATTAAAATTAAGGGTAATTAAGGTGGTGGGTGGTTTTATTTGAGGAAATATCCTCCCCACCCTGAAAGAAGTTGGTCCAAAAAGACATCAGGTGTTCATAAGTTTGAACTCTGGAAATTTTAAGCAAAAGAAAAGACATAAGAGAGATTCCCCAAATTCTCATTGAATTTTTGATGGATTTCAGATTTGAGTAGAGCACCGGAATTGTGAGATGACGAGGAACATTTTGACTGTAAGGATTCCAAGTCTCATCATGGTTTTTGTTGATGATTTGGGAAAGAGCTGTGGTTTTTTTTCAAGTTTGTCTTTGGTTTTGTGCTTGAATCAAGTAAGAGATCTTCCTATTGTGTTATTTCAAGTTTGTGTTGTTTTGAAGTTGTTTACCATGCCTAAGTGTTTGTTTCGGTGCATACAATGTTATGACATGTTAAAGTTGTGTATTTTCTATTGTTTTGTTGCTTAAATGGATGTTCAGCATGATGGGAAAGGTTTGGATTCATAAAAGTGCAGGAAAAGTGTTGTTAGGGCGGTTTTGGGTCCAATGAGCGTGCATTGGGTGTAAAGCGCACGCATCGCGGGACTAGAGCATGAGAAACGGGTAAATGGAGTTTTGAACACATGCATTGAGAGTGCATGCATGCGCATTGACGACCTAGAAGTTAACCTTAGGATTTAGAGAGTTTTGTGCACGCGCATTGTCTGAACAGAAGCATGCTGAATGTTTCTGGACAGTCAATGCATGTGCATTGAGTAGGATGCACGCGCATTGTGTCCTGTTTTGGGATTAAGTGATTTTTAAGCCCCGAGACCAGTTTTAAATGTTATTTGTTAATCTAATAACACTAAACGAACTTGAACAAGCCATTATTAAGCTTCCGATGCATTTAGTTCCGGCACCAAATGAATTCTTCATAAAAGTTGAAGTTCGGGACCGTCGGAAGAGTATGAATGGCTTATGTTTTGATAAGTTAGTATTTATCAATGTCTCTAAATGTGATTAGGAGATGAAGTTCATTGATGCGTTTAGTTCCGGCACCAAATAAATTCTTCATAAGTGATGAAGTTCGGGACCGTCGGAGCAGTTTGAATGGCTTGTGCTTTAATGAGTTAGTATTCATCAATATCTCTGTATGTGATTAGGATGTTGTGTCTAGTTGTCTAAGTAAGGGTGTAGGGCGGCTAAGAGAGTTTTGCCTTGAAAACACTGAGGTGGCTATTTAACGATTAATAAATACATACTTGAGTAGTAAAAGAATAAACATCATTCCATTCTTGGTAAGGCACCTGTTCATATTGCAATGTGTGGGCAGTCATATAAAGTGAATAAATCTGCTGGCCTCAAAATGGCTAAATGGCAGTGGGACTTTGCCGAACGTGTACACTATCGAGTTAGCCCTTGGCTATTGGTGTGATCTACTAATAGGTTGCAATCGATATCTTGTGTTGGATATACTCCATGCATAGGGACCTTGAATGCGGATGTATCGAAGATAATCTACATTTAAAACCAATATGCACGGTATGTTGATTAGCATGAAGTGAACCCTAGAGTTGAGTCGGTCTAAAAAAGATAATGTAATAATCTTGAATCATGCTTTATAGACTTGTTTAAAACAATAGCTTTTATCTTTTGTTAAGAACGTTTGTACTTATCTCAAATGCATGTTTGTTGTTTGTTTGGGGTTGACAAGATGGACATGAGGAACCGGAAATCGATGAGGATTTCGAGGACGACATTTAAGGATGTTTTGATGATGCTTTCATGTTATCTTTTCTTAAACGTTGTATAAAACTATGTTGATGTTTCAATTCTAGATACTTGTTGTACTTTCTTTTGAGGCAAGTTTGTACACTTTCCTTTTAAGTACCGTACTTTTGTAGATTTGGAGATTTCACTGATTAAGTTACCTTTCTATCTTTAGATGGTCCTTTTCTATTAAAAAAAATATACCCGATTCTTTAAACTTCCATTTTACTAAAAATCGATACGACGTAGTAGAGGCTTACGTATATTATAGAATTTATTTTGTATTATACGTGCCGAACGTTTCATTTCCAGATATGGACTCAATGTCCGGAACGGGGCATTACAGTTTTTTATTTGTCTCTTTATTTAGATGTTTTGTGCATTGTGAATTAGACCTTTTGACCGTTGAATTTTAATGTATAATTGTTTTTTTATAAGATTTTAGTTTAGGAAATAACAAGTAAGTTGGCATTGAAATTGGCCTCCGGCGACTTGTTCTGTCTCCGACGAGGTCCTCAAGACCATTGATGATTACTTTGTTAAGATTGAGTAGTCCATGATCTTTAATCTCATACCGCTCCATAATTCATAATTTGTTTCTCAATTATATTATTCGCCTCATGTTTTACCATTTGTTTTGTTAGTCTTCGAGGCCTCCGAAGGTAGGATTTGTGAGTAGAAATCGGGAATAGGGGAGAGGAAATGAGAGATGAACAGAGGAAATTAGGAGGGAATGAGGACTTTATTATAATGTTCAAAGTTAGGTTACAACCTAAGAGGCAGGCCTTTATATAGTAGGACACCTCGTATCCTCTATACAACAAGTATTCATTAGGAACTAGCTAAACCGACTAACTAGGATCCTGACATCACCCACCCTTAGAAGAGTTTTCTTGTCCCTAATGTAGCTTAAAATATAGAAATTGGAACAGTATAAATTCAGCATCTTCCCAAGTAGCCTGGGCTTCTTCCATATTAACCCATTCAACCTTCCATCTGTCTTCTTTGTAATATTCTGATTTTCGGGAAATGGTAGACGTGTTATTTTACGAAAACGAAATATTATATTCTTTACTTCTTTTGTGGATTTAAGTATATATATATATATATATATATATATATATATATATATATATATATATATATATATATATATATATATTGTAAAATCTTATTTATTTCGATTATTATGGAATATTAAAAGAAATAATTTGTTATTAATTTTTGGGAATGGTTATTTAAGGAAAATAATAGTCTCATTAAGCTCATAACCTACCAATAATCGGAATTAGACTTTTCACATTCACTGAGAACACTTGAGAGCGAGAGGGCGGCAGAGAGGATTTTGCCAATTACTCACGGAATTCTTAACAGTTTTCAGATTCGAGTAGAGCGTTGGAATCGTTGTGAAGAGGGCGTCGTTTCAGTATTAAAAGATTGGAGCTTTGTCAAGGTATGTAAATTTGTCCTAGATGTGCTCTTGGATGAGTTTTAGAGATTAAAACTCATAGCTTTCGTAGTTTTGTTACATTAGATGCGTTTGATCAAATCTAACCTATTTTGGAATTGTTCACATAAGTTTTCTATGAGAAAATAGTCGTTTTGCTGCTGTATTTATGGAACAAGGAATTGGATTTTCTTTGTATCATGTAAGAGGCTCTTCCTACAATTCAATTACGGTTTATAGGGTTTAATTTGAGAATTCGATGTGTTTTTATGCTAAAAAGCATACCATTACGTTGTTTAAGAATCAATGGTGGTTATGGGTTATAAAAGCTGTGTTATTCTGCTATTTTTAAGTAATATGATGTTGAACTTTTTTGGGATAGAGTACGGATTGTTTGAGTGTAGTAAAACTGAGTTTTGAGGGTTACTGCGCTCAGTGCGGGTGCATCGGGGGTTGTGCGGGTGCACTGGGGAGGCCAAAAATCCGTTTTTGTGTTTTGACACTTGATGCGGACACACCATATGCCAATGCGGATGCACTAGCTCAGCAGAAAGTTTCGGTGAGCTTTTGGTCACTCAGTGCGTGCACACAGATGCTCAGTGCGGGCGCACTGACCCTGTTTTTTATGTTTAGCTTGTTTTAAGCCCCGAATCTAGTCTTCAATATTGTTCCTTGATCTAATAATATTAATTAAACATGAACAAGCCGTGATTTAGTTTCTGATGCGTTTAGTTCCGGCACCAAATGTACTCTTCCAAAGAGTTGATGTTCGGGACCGTCGGAAGGGCATGATAGGCTTGTGCTTTAGGGAATTAGAATTCACTAATGTCTGTGTACTTGCTAAGATGTGGTGTCTAGCTGTCTAAGTGAGGGAGTAGATTCGTTAAGGAGAGATTTACCTTGATAACACTTAGGTAGCTAGTTAACATATTATAAATTACATACGTGCTAGTAAGAAGATTAAATGTGATGCTATTCTTGGTAGGGCACCGATTCAGATCGGCGATGTGATACGTTCATAAAGGTGAACAACGCTACCGGCTAAAAAGGCTAAAGGTTAGTGGAGGAACTCCTCGAATGTGTATGTATACCGAGGAGACCCTGGAGCTATAGGTGCAATTCACCGTTAGTTAGCAAGTATATCTTTAGGCTGATACACGCCATATGTAGTACCCATGAATGTTGACGTAACCAAGATAAGTTAAGCTAAATATGTATAGTCATGACATGTTGATGGACATGAAGTGTAGCCTAGATTGAGTTGGTCTTATAAAGATAATCTATTAATTATGAATCTTGCGTTATAAACCTTAATTAATTTGTAGTTTCTACCTTTTACTGAGTATATTGTACTTACCATAAATGCACGTTTTCTATAGGTTTGGGTGAGAGAAGATGAGCAGGTTGATCTAGATTAAGAAGAGTACTTTGATGACGACGTTTGAGGATGCCAACGTCGAAGCATTTAATTTGTTCTTTATTACTATGATAAGTTAAACTTGATGATATTTTTGGAGACCTTAATGTTTTCTTTTGTTGTTTCTTTTGTAGGTTTTCATACGTTATAAGTTTCTTTTGGACTTCCGATGTAACAAAGTTACATTTCTATCAATAGAATTTTGAGTCTCTATTCTTGGATGTTTGAAAAAAAATATATACCCGAGTCTTTTGCTTCAATTTACTTAACTCGATACTACATAGTAGAGGCTTACGTATAATGTGAAATTTATTTTATATTATACATGTCGAACGTTCCTTTTCTGGATAAGGGCTCGGTGTCTAGGAATGGGACATTATAATTGGTATCAGAGTGAAGCGTCTTTTAGGCTTCCTTTTTTCTAAGATAAGATATCTTTAGACCACTTAGAACCGTTCTGATTCTTCCGGATCCTTCAGAATGATAGGTAACCTCAGAGATACTTGTGTTGGTAAGTATGGAATCGGAAGTTCTAGAGCTCAGCAATAAGCGAGTGGTTTGGTTCAAGATGGGGGTCTAGTAATTATGTTTCATCCAAAAGTTGTTGATGGTCATGTTAGAGTTTACCGTGGAAAAAAGAAGAAGAGGAAAAACACCCTATAGTTCTGAATTCTACAAATCATGGTGTACTTCTTGGTATAGAGCTATCCAAGAACTTTGTCTACATGGATTGTAAACATAAGAAAGTATCTTCCGGTGAGGAATGAACCGAGTAGAAGTGGAAGAGTGCAGTTTTAGTTGTTCAAGAATGGTTTGTCCCATGAGATCCAAGAGGGAAGGTTGGGAAAAGCCCTAAGTAATTAATCAATCTAAGAGGAACTCAAAATCAAGGAAGTGGGAAAGGCGGCCCGAGTCCACCTATTCGAGTTTTAACCGTGGATGCAGGGTATGCATAACCAGATGACAATGTTATTTCAGGTGCCTTAGTTGTTTATTCTATTTTGTAAAGTACTTGTATAGAACGTTAATTCATGTTGTATTTGTATTTAAATAAACAGATTTTCATATTAGGTATGATAATATTACAAGACTTAGCGTTCGCATCCTTGTGTGATACGGTGGCGTGTAACACGTTTATGTCATCTAAGATAGCTAAGAAATTGAATCTACCTTCGGAAACCTTAAGAAACACCTTGGAGATAACTACACTACTAAAAAATTTAACTAAGGTAACTAGGAAGAAACCTCAAGTAGAAGTTTGAGTCGGAGTGTACTGGTGTAAGAGTCACTTCACAGTTCAAGACTTTTTAGATTTTGATTTAATTCTTTGAATAGATTCACTATCCGAGAATTATGTGCACTTGGATTGTAGAAAAAAGAGAGTGATGTTTAAGGTACCCGGGAAATCATCTAAGACTTATCAAGGTAATGTTTACAAGCCTAGCAAAAAGTGTCACCTAATAATTTCAGCGGTTAAGGCTATAAGAGCTGGTCAAGAGGGTTGTGCAGGCTACTTGTTATACTCAGTGGATGTAGAACAAGTAAAGCCTAAGTTAAAACAAAACCCTGTAGTAAAGGAGTACCCATAAGTGTTCCCAGAAGAGTTATCAGGAAACATGCCAAATAGAGAAATAGAGTTCGAGATCAAGTTGGTACTAGGAGCGCCACCAGTTGCTAAGGCACCCTATAGACTTGAACCGGCTGAATGGAAAGAGTTGAAAGCTCAACTAAAAGATATGCTTGAAAGAAACATAATTCAGCCTTGCACCTCACCTTGGGGATCCCCTATTTGTTAAGAAGAAAGATTGTAGCATGAGAATGTGCATCGACTATAGAGCATTGAATAATCTCACCATCAAGAACAAGTATCCCCTACCGAGGATTGATGAATTTTTTAACCAGTTGCAAGGTAATAGAGTGTTCTCTAAGATTGATCTCAGGTCGGGTTATCATTAGTTGAAGATCAAGGTAGTAGATATACCGAAGATGGCTTTTGGTACTAGATATGGACTTTAGGAGTTCTTGGTTATTCCATTTGGACTCACTAATGCTCCATCTAGTTTATGGATTTAATGCAGCGGGTTTTCATGCCATACTTGGACAAATTTGTGATAGTGTTCATATACGACATTCTCGTATACTCAAAGGATGAGAAAGATCATGAAAAACACCTAAGGATAGTGTTGAACACGCTAAAGGAATAACATTTGTATGCTAAGTTTTCAAAGTTTGACTTTTGGTTGAATCAAGTCAGTTTCTTGGGTCATATCTTTTCTGGAGATGGCATTCAAGTTGATCCGGCAAAGATTGAAGTAGTTGAGAAATAGTCCAGACCAACAACAGTTTCATAAGTGACAAGTTTTCTTGGTTTGGCTGGCTATTATAGGAAGTTTGTGCAGGACTTCTCAAAGATAGCTACATCACTTCGGCCCACTCAAAATAATGTGAAGTTTGAGTGGACAAGTGAGTGTGAAGAGGCTCTCCAAACGTTCAAAGAGTAGTTGACTACGGCCACAGTGTTGGCAGTTCTGGAGATCTTTGATAACTATGACATCTACACTGATGCTTCGGTACAAGGTTTAGGTTGTGGGTTGATGCATGGAGGAAAAGTGATTGCCTATGCATCTAGACAGTTAAAAGTGAATTAAAAGAATTATCCAACACATGACTTGGATTTAGAAGTGGTAGTGTTTGCCTTAAAAACTTGGAGGCATTACTTGTATGAAGTTAAGGCTTGGATCTTAACAGATCACAAGAGCTTAAAGTATTTCTTCACTCAAGAGAGTCTGCATATGAGACAAAGGATATGGTTAGAATTCATAAATCATTATGACTTGGATATTCAATACCATCCGGTTAAAGCCAATGTGGTTGGCGATGCCTTGAGTGGAAACCAGTGTTTGCAGTTTCAAGCGTTGAAGATATGGCAAAACCGCTAGACGGGCTAAAAATCCGGGATTTTGAGCAAATTGATGATCGACAATTTGTGGCACCATTGTTAGATTGATCCGAGTTGATGGATGATATTTGGGAAAATCAAGATGAAGATCTAGTGTTGGTTGACTTGAAGCGGGTTGCAAGGGAAAAGCCTAAAGTGGGTTATGTTTTAGATTAGAATGGGAACCTTTGGTACCAGGATCGTTTATGTGCACCTAATGTTGGTGACTTTAGGCAAAGAGTTATGGAATAGGCACATAGAATTGCTTTTGCAGTACATCCAGGAGCTTCAAAAATGTACAGGGTCTTGAAGGAAAGGTTTTGGTGGCATTCTATGAATGTTGAAATAGCCAAATTTGTAGCAGAATGTGATACTTGCCAGAAAGTTAAAGCGGGTCATAGAAGACCAAGAGGAACACTGAAGCCATTGGATATCACTGAGTGGAAATGGGATAAAATCACGATGGATTTCATCACCGGTTTACCAAAGACAAAAAGTGTACATGATGCGATTTTGGTGATTGTGAATAGATTGACCAAATCAGCCATTTCTTTCCAACTAAAGTTGATATGTGCTTGAATTAGATAATGACACTATACCTGGACAACAAAGTGAAGTTACACGGAGTACCTATCTCAATAGTTTCAGATAATGACAGTCGGTTTGTCATTCAATTCTGGAAGAATTGGCAAAAGGATTTAGGCACAAAATTGGATTTGAGTACGTCCTTTCATCCTCAAACAGATGGGTAGTCAGAACGGACAATCCAAACACTTGAAGATATGCTAAGAGCTTGTGTTTGGGAAGTAGGCGGATCATGGGATTACTACCTACCATAGAAGAGTTTGCGTACAACAACAACCATCACGCAACCATAGGCATGCCACCGTTTGAAGCTTTGTATGAAAGAAGATGATGAACGCCATTGTTTTGGGATGAAGTCAGGGAGAGACAAGTCAATGGGACAGAATTGGTTGAGCAAGCTAAAGAAAGGGTTTTGTTGGTTAAGAAGAATCTTAAGGTAGCTCAAGATAGACATAAAGTTGGGTAGATGTTAGCAGAAGACTTCTTGAGTTTGATGTTGGTCCGATAGTTTATCTACGAGCTTCACCAATGAAAGTAGTTAAACATTTTGGACAAAAGGGAAAGCTAAGTCCAAGGTATGTTGGACAGTTTGAGATTATAGAAAGGGCTAGACTTTTGTCTTATATGCTCAAGTTACCGGAATCAATGTCGAGGGTCCATAATGTTTTCCACGTGTCAATGTTGAAGAAGTGTTTGACAAAGTCTGATGTTGAAGCTACAGTTGAACCGGAAGTTCTGCAAAATAATCTGCTTATGATGAGAAGCCAAAAGAGATTCTCGACAGGAAAGAAAAGATGATAAAGAGACGGATGATCCCTTTGGTTTTTGTGCAATGGAGCAATCATTCACCGAATGAAGCAACTTAGGAAGTTGTACACGATATGATCAGTGAATTTCTAGATTTTGTGGATTTACCAGGTACGTTCTAGTTTCAAGGACGAAACTCCTCTTAAGACGGGAGGAATATAATATTCCGATTTTCAGGAAAGGATAGACGTGTCATTTTGCAAAAATGAAATATTATATTCTTTACTTTGTGGATTTAAGTATTTTTATATATATGTATGTCGATATATATATATATGTACATATATATATATGTTGGAAACTCTAATTTTTGGGATTATTATGGAATATTAAAATAAACAATAGGTTGTTAATTTTTGGGAATGGTTATTTAAGGAAAATATTTATCTCATTAAGCTCATAACCTACCGAAAATCAGAATTAGACTTTTCTCAAACTCTGAGAGTGCTTTCATATACCTACGATCATATGCAACAGAAAATAAATTTTTTTTATACTCGAATTTTTTTTATAAGAAGAAAGAAAAATCGATATAATACCGTAAACCCGCTCTTCTCTGATACCAACTGAAGTGAAACCGCCTGGAGGAAGGTATCAAATCAAATAAATCTTAGGATCGTGGATTGAAGTATTTGGATAATCCTCAACACAACCACAACCTGTGTGGAAGCACATTGGAATAATAAGCTCCGTGACACAATCACAACTCGTGTGAAGGCACCTTGGAATAAACCTCAACACTTAGAAAAATTGTTTCTAAGCACCTTAGTATATGGATAACCACAAGGATTGCTCAAGTCCTTGATAATCCGAGATTTGAATTCCCTTTCCAGAGAAACTCACACAACACTTTTCCAAGTGAAGAATAAAACATGATTTATATTGATAACAAGTCGAATTACAAGTTACAAGTAGTAGGCTATTTATAGGCTATAAGAATACATTTAGGATACTTGGATACATTCAAGAAAAACACTTAAAATTCTAAATTCATGAACTCCAATTTTTGGCCCTTGCAAGACTTTCCTAGGTTCATTGAATCTATATTCAATGTATCTTGTTTAAGGCTTGCAACCATTCAAGTAATTCTTGTGCATGAATTTGATTTCTTCCTTGCTTGTATTCTTGACTTCATGATATCAAAATGGTGCCACCTTTACTCCCAAATTCAGCGATGTACTTGAAATTTAATTAAGTAATATTGCATAATAAACGATATAATAAAGTCGTATAATATTAGCAAAAATGTTGGGCTTTTATTCAGCAGGCCCACAAGTAAATATGATGGACTTATTGGACCCACATTCTTCTTTCTTGGACATGATCTCCTCCATTGTTAATTGGGCTAACTTTTCCAAAGCTTTGATCCTCTTTGTGCGTTGTATTCGAGTTTCAGACCTAACCCGAATTACTAGTAGATCTTGTGAAACACTTGGACTCAGATTCATATCAGAGGGGGAAATTGGGTAATATTTAAGTTGGTACAATAATTGTGGAGAGATTTATGGGGAGTTAATGGTTTTTATTTTTATTTTTTAAATATTGATTTGATAAAATATTTATTGAGCGAATATCCTCGTCTTTTTGAAATTTAAAACTGAAAATGATCTTTCCTGGTTTGACGTTTCGATTTGATACACTATTCATTGAGTGAAGATTCTCGAATTTTTGAAATTTAAAACTGAAAATGATTTTTCCCGATTTATCAAGAAATCTATTTATTATTATTATTATTATTATTATTATTTGATAAAATAAAAAAATATTAGTATCAAGATAGATTTCAAATTTAAATATATTTATCCAAGATAACCTCACGGGTCTATGTGTGAAAAAAATCCTTAACACTTATCACAAAGATTTCCGGTTCACCTTTAATTTCAAAATCTTTTAATGACATGGAAATTTATTGGTGTCTTTGGAGGGGAAAATCGGGTAATATTTAAGTTGGTACAATAATTGTGCAGAGATTTAGGGAGAGTTAATGGTTTTAATTTTAATTTATAAATAAGGCCGTTTTTTCTTAAAAATTATATTGCCATTTTTTTTCTTTGACCAATATGAACAAATTTATGTTGGTATAATGATTGTAGAGAGATTGTAGGGAATGATTTTTTTATATGACATGGAAATTGATTAGCGGGTTTGGAGCGGATAAATCGGGTAATAGCCAGGTTTGGGTCAAAATTTATTTTAAATCCCTTCCATTATATATTATATATAGATATATCCAAAATTCTATCTCACGCAATTGAATCCACGACGGAAGCAACGAATAATTATTCGACGGAGATGATGATCAATGGTGAAGACTACGGGAAGAGTGAAATGATCTTTCATGCCCGTGTCATTGATGTTACTCTGTTGATGAATATTAGAGTAATGAATAATATGTTTTCTATTGAATAATTTGATGATACAACGTATCTATATATAGTGATTACATTAGGGAGAAAACTGTAAATAAATAATGACTTAATGATTAAGGCTTTAAACCCTAAGAAGTGGCGGCAATAGTGCTTATGTCTTGGCCTTCATGTTTGGTTGAATAGATTATTCAATACGCCCCCACAATCCCATGAGAATGGAAAGGACATGGAAATTGGTTTTGAGATGGTTAAAACGCACATGACCCAACGGTTTAGTAAGAATGTCCGCAACCTGGTCCTTGGAGGAGATGAAAGAGACACATAGCTTGTGGCGGGCAACCAACTCACGGACATGGTCGAAATCAATCTTAATGTGTTTAGTGTGAGCATGGAAGACATGATTCCTGGTGAGATTAGTGGCACCAGTGTTGTCACACTAGAGGGTGGGTGGACGAGGGAGTGAGATAGCCATTTTAGACAGTAAGGTGGCAATCCAGTGAAGTTCGGTGGTGGCATGAGAGAGAGCTTTATATTACGCCTAGGTAGTACTCTTGGCGACTATTTGTTGTTGTTTGGAGTGCAAACTGATGAGATTTGAGCCGACGTAGATGTTGTAGGCCTCAATTGACCGGTGATAATCAGGATCAAAGGCCTAGTCAGCATCAGTGAAGTCTTGGAGTAGAGGAGAATGAGAGGGCCAAAATAGCAAGCCATCAAAAAAGTACGCTTCAAGTAACGTAAGATGCACGTCTCAAAGGAGCATGCATAAATTTGCTGACTTTATGAACGGCGAAAGCAATATTAAGGTGAGTGAAGGCAAGATATTGTTGTCCACCCACAATACTACGGTAATGGGAAATATTTGCAATAGGCTCATTGTTGGTCACTTAGAAAGGCTAACACAAGTTTAGAGTGTGGGCGTGAATAAACTTGTCACCAAAAACTAGATTAATTAACAACTAAGGTTCAGTTTTAACTATGTGGAGTTGTGCTGACAAAGCTGAGTCTAAGTCAACCTGACTTATTCAAAACTAAGTCAACCGGCAGCGGATTTAAGTTATAGCCTTTACTGGATCTTGTTGATACTATAAGTAAAACCTAAGTGTGCAAAACTGAATTATGGTGAATGTCAGTTTTTGAACCGTGTATGCTAGTAACAATCAGTTTCAGTATGCTGAATAGACAATAATAAATGATGTAAAGTAAATAACAGAATGTAAGTGCATAAAGTAAATAGAGCAAGAATTATAGTGGTTCTAGGTGGTGTAATCCTGTCAGTCCGCTCTTCCCCTATGATGTAGGAGGAAAATTCCACTAGAACTTCTTGAGGTACGCAGTTACAAAAATTCCTATATGATAGTCCCTGACTAATCCCTAGTGTGACTATCTAAACAACTAAAGAACATGTGGAATTGCTGCTCTTCAACTGCTTGAGCCACTGGTCCTTGGAGGGTTGTATTGCCTCTTCACCATCTACCACCACAAACACAGTCTACCCGACTGCAAAAAAACTGTCCTTAGCAACTCAATGACCGGATTGCTTCACAGTCTAAAACTTTGATTAAGAATCAAAGTTTAAATGAGAATCAATAAATTGATACTTGCTTGTGGTTCTGCAAAGTGTCGAAATTTTGATATAATTGATGTAGCTTGAACACTTGAAGAAATCTAGATATGATCTTGTTGAGCGCAGATAATAAGAGCAATTCGAATGAACTAGTCTTTTGAACAAAAATGCTTGTACTATTGTTAATTCGGTGTGTTATCCTTGATGCCAAGTCCTTTATGTATAGTGTGAAGTTCAACGTTCATATCGCTTGAATTTGAATTGCTTCAACGTCTACATTTTCAGATGTCAGGTGTCAGTGACCGTTCTGACATGTCAGTTCTTCATCCAATAAGACTCTTTGATTTGTAACGTTCAAATGTACTTTCAGTTGCTTGGATGGCTGACTATAAAACTGAGTGTCCTAATCAGTTTTATACTGATTATGTCAGTTTTTAGTTTGTTAACTGACTTAGAGTATTAACTGAATATTTACTCTTCTTCAAAAGTTCAGTAATCTATTTATTTAATTTTATGTGACTGAATCAGATTACAACATTCACTTAATTAAAGATCATGTAAGATATCATTGTCCTTATGATACTTAGGTCTTCTTCAAGATCCATAAATTCAGTTCAGGCCATCATAGACTTACCTGAATTCTAACTTTATAGTCTCGTCTTTACATTCTTCATAAATGAGTTTGAACCTTTAGTTCTTCAATCTTCTACAACTGAGTCTGTGTCCCTCAGTTCTTCAAATACTGAGTTTGTTCTCTCAGCCATCAATTCTTGATAAGCCAACCGAGTCTATGTCTCTTAACGAATATACCTTCTTCAGTTCTGAGTGAGCTTCATTTCTAGGTGTACATCTTCAGTCTTAAGTTAAGTTCCAGTTATCTTGATGATTTCTAGTTTTCAGTTTTACGACACTTTTATCTATTACAGTGCTTGTCTGATATAACCTATACAGTTATCAGACTCTAGTAAAACTTATACATTCAGTTCTAGACATATTTTAGCCTTTCACTATAACCACTAGTTTCAGCACTTCATCAATGGGGTGTAAGCAAACATGTTCTTGAATAAGATGAATCATCATCAAAACTAAATTTTATTCCAACAATTTCACCCTTTTTGATGATGCCAAAACCCTCCTTAAAAGAAAAGCTTAAAGATAATAACAATACAAAACAAAGTAAAACTGGAAACTGGATTTTTCATTAAAAATTTGCAAAAACTGGATCAAGTTACACGTTTTATATAAACTGAAATAAAGCTTAAGAAGCTTTCTGTGTAACTAAGAAAAACTTTCTTCTTTTGTCAGGAAAGCGGTATTCTTCATCAATCTTTGTATCTTCCTTGTTGAAAGTCTTGAGATAATCCACTTGGCTTAGCTTCCATTTTCTCCACATAGCTAATTTAGGAAAATAACTTTCACCCTTGTAATAATTTTCAAATTCTGAACCATCTGCTTTCATCTGTTCAACCTTATCTCTGATCTGAAGTTTTTCTTCAATCCTTTTGATCTTTTTGTAATTTGCGATTTTCTGTTTATGATGGAGATCCCAAAAAAAATAGTTGAGTGATTCTTCATAATTCTTGTGTCTGTACTTAGCTTTGACATGACTGTAATCTTCAACAAACTTCATCCAAAGATCTTCAGTGAGGATTGCTCTTCTTTCATCATGTTGACTGTACTTGAGTATCAGTTGTTCCTCAGTTAGTTTTCAACGTGTCTGATGTTGGATTCTGTGGCTTATTTAGCTTTCTTCAATTCTGTAAACTCTGCTTCAAGCTTCAGTTTTTCCTCACATAACTTAAACTCTTCTTCCTCAACTTCCCCATTTTTAGCATCATACAACTCATTGATTAGATGATCTGTTTCCTTCTGGTTGGTTGACATATCTTTCTAGAAGGTGAGGACTTCATTGAGCTGAGTTTCTAACACATAGATTCATTGATTGATGTGCTATTTAGCTTGACAATGAGTTTCTCGATCTTCCATAGTTGTCAGTTCAAGTTTTTCTTTCAGACTGAGAATCTCTGAAATAGAATTTGAAGTGGATTTATTGATAATATCCAACTTAGAGTGAGTTGACACATCAGTTTTCTTTCTGTAATCCAAGTAACTGGAAACATGTGGCAGAAGAGCACTTAAATCATCCTTTTGGTTGAGCACAATCTTCAAGCCTTCTTGTACTTTGCTCAATTCTTCTGTTGCAAGCTTTTCAAAAGGGTCTTCTTCCTTTGTTTCTTGGATTTTAGACTGATTGGCATCGTCAAGTATCAGCAGGTGCTGATTATCATCAGCTCTAGCTTCTTCTTCTTTGTTGTTAGTTGTCCGATTTCCAGCTGGCAATTCTTCTTCCTTAGTATCGGTTTGCACTGGTTGTTCAAGTTGAGTGTTTGGCTGGAAAACTATAATTTGCTGAGCTTATTTCCTTGAATCATCATCATTTTTCTTCTTTAAAACTTCCTTCATTATAGATGATGTGGTTGATTCAGTTCTCTTAGCTAACTCTTTGAATCTTCTGTAGCAGTTGTTGAGAAACTCTTCCATTGGAAATAAGGCATAGAGATTTTGTATTTCCAGTTTCGCCAAAAATAGTTTTTCCACATTAAGTAGAGTTGCTTCATGAGAATCTTCAGTTTTGTTTCATCTTCATCAGTTTGATGATCCTTTCAGCATCAAATAGGTACTCTTTTGTTTGCTGAGTTACATGTTCCCCTTGCTCAACTTGCATAACGGAAACTTGTCTCTCTGATATTTTCTGCTTAACCTGAGGAACAATTCCAGGACCAAGGCCTGCAGCTTACTATCCTAGGTTGTTAGCTATTGTTCCCCCTCAGTTAGTGCTAACTGACTTGAAGTACTTAGGAACAAACAATTACCAACTCACTTTTCTCCCTGTATCTCAGCTTTCCTTTTAATTCATTTATACTGAGCGATCTGCAGAGACACAGTTTGCCTATTGGCTTTAGGTTGGGAAGACTTCTTCGTTGAACTTGCAACTGCTGTAACTTGTCTAGTAGCTGTAGATGCAGCAGTAGTTTTCTTTGCTTTCTATCCAGCACCGAGTCTTTCCAAATAATACTTAATCACTAAGCTATGTGATCTCTTCAGTCAAAATCTTCCCTCAGTTTGTCTTCCTTCAGCTTGGGCTCTAGTGACACTTGCTAATTCAGCCAAGTGTTGTTCCTTGATCTGGTTGAAGATATATCCTGCCCAATTAAACTCGAATCCATCCCAAATGATTTTCATTAGGTAGATACCATCTTCAGTTAATTTATTTAGCCCTTTGTGTTGTCCGACGGCATGTTTGTTGATCCATATGTTAAGAAGACCAAATAAAGGTTTTAGGTCTTTGATATGTGTATCGACTGTAGTTGGTTGCTTTGAAACTGAAATTTGGCTATGAAAGGCACTGTGTTGTAGTGGCAGACAGGCTAGGTCAATTGATTTCACCAAAGGATCTTTGAAACCAAAAAGTTGTCTGATAACGTCCTCATTTACAAAAATCTTCTGTCCATGAACTCTTGTTAGCAAAGAGTTCTTCAGCATCTTCATATTTTCCCAAAATTGCATTAGACCATCCAAGTCCATACCTTGCTGCAATTCTGCTTCCAGCAGGCTCATTAAACCTTGTAATCGTCCAATCTTCTCGCTTATCAGGTGCGGTGATTAATATTTCTTCTTGAGTTTCTTTTGAAGCGGCCATTTTGAAATTGCTTAAGAGAAATTTTTTGGCTGATTGAGAAGGAAAAGGTTTGAATTTTCTTTTGTAAGGAGAGGATGTGAAAATTTGTTGTATATATAAGAGTAGGACGGTTGGTGATTTGATCCACGATCTTCAGAAAAATTTATACAAACTTTTCAAATTCCATCATGGTTTGTATAACCGATGTGTACTATCTGACATAATGGGCTTATACACACTACAAATTCTGACAGAAAAACGGCGGTAATTAATTGCGATGTAACTGTTGTCGGTTTTATCCACTCCTTTATTGACTTTTTTTGACTGGGTAAAACTGAATCTGATATCATTTTTACAAATGTGTTGAGTTCCATCAAATCTTCCGTTTCAGTTAGTCATTTTGAGATTGTTGATGTCAATGACTGATCTGTCAAGTGAACACACCCAACATGAAAATGATCAATCCCCTTGACAAATCTCTAGGCATGAACTGACTTAACTGACTTTAATAATCCCCAATTCAGTTCATAGTTTAGCAAACATTTCTTTGTCCAGAGGTTTGGTGAAAATGTCCGCTAACTGATCTTTAGTTGGAGCATAGAGAACTGTCACGTCCTTTTTCTCTACATGATCCCTTATAAAATGATGTCTCACATCAATGTGCTTGGTTCTTGAGTGCAAAACTAGATTGTCAGTTATAGAAATTGCACTTGTCTTATCGTGCATTATAGGAATCAGTCCCTCTTCTATTCCCTAATCTCAGTTGTTGTCTAATCCCTAAAACTTGAGCACAACAGCTTCCAGCTGCTATGTACTCAGCTTCAGCTATTGATGTCGAAATAGAGTTTTGCTTCTTGCTGAACCATGACACAAGTCTATTTCCCAATAACTGACATGTGCCTGAAGTACGTTTTTTTTGTCCATTTTGCATCCAGCATAGTCTAAATCTGAGTAGGATATCAGTTTGAATTCTCCTTCCTTTATGTGCCATATCCCAACTCCTTCTGTATCTTTCAAATACTTCAAGGTTCTTTTGACAACAGTGAGATGACTTTCTTTGGGTTTTGTTTGAAATCTGGCACAGACACCAACTGCAAAGGATATGTCTGGTCTACTAGCTGTTAGGTAAAGTAGACTTCCAATCATTCTTCTGTAGAGTGTTTGAACCACATCCTTGCCATCTTTATCTTCATCCAATCTGATGTTGGTTCCTATTGGTGTTGCAATGCCAACTGATTTCTCCATTCCCAACTTCTTGATTAACTCTCTTGTGTACTTGGTTTGGTGAATGAAAATCCCATTATCCAGCTGTTTAACTTGTAAACCGAGAAAGTAATTCAGTTCTCCCATCATGCTCATTTGAAATTTGATCTTAATCAAACTTGCAAATTTCTCACAGAGTAGTTCCTTTTCTGATCCAAAAATGATGTCATCCACATAAATTTGAACTAGGAGTGTACTTTCTCCACTTTAATCCTGAATAGGGTTTTATCAATAGTTCCTTTTGTAAAACCATTGTCCACCAAAAACTGAGATAGAGTTTCATACCAAGCTCTTGGTGCTTGTTTGAGTCCATAAAGAGCTTTTCTCAGTTTAAAGACTTTGTCAGCTTGGTCTTTAATTTCAAATCCTAGAGGTTTCTAAACATAGACTTCCTCTTCAAGTATACCATTCAAAAATGCACTTTAAACATCCATCTGGTACACTTTGAATTTCTTGTGAGCTGCAAAGGCAAGAAATAGTCTGATTGCCTCTAAACTTGTAACTGGGGCATAAGTTTCATCAAAGTCTATCCCTTCAGCTTGAGAGTAACCTTTAGCTACAAGTCTAGCTTTATTTCTGAAAATATTTCCATCTTCATCAAGCTTGTTTCTAAAAACCCAAACGTGATTTCTCTCAAATTCGTTGAGTTCTTCTTTCATAGCGAAAATCCAATCTGGATCGTTTAATGCTTCTTCAATTTCTTTGGGTTCAGACTGAGATAGAAAGCATGCTATCATAGCATCTAGCAGATGTCTTGTCTGAACACCTGCTTGAAAATCACCTATCACTTGTTCTTCTGGGTGATCTCTCATCCATTAAGTTATAGCCTGTAATTGGATCTTGTTGATACTATAAGAAAAAGCTAAGTATGCAAAATTGAATTCTGGTGAATGTCAGTTTGTGAACCTTGTATGCCAGTAACAATCAGTTTCAGTATGCTGAATAGACAATAATAAATTCTGTAAAGTAAATAACATAATGTAAGTGCGTAAAGTAAATAGAGCAAGAATTATAGTTGTTCCAGGTGGTGTAATCCTGTCAGTCCACTCTTCCCCTATGAGGTAGGAGGAAAATTCCACTAGAATTTCATGAGGTACGCAGTTACAAAAAGTCCTAAACGATAGTCCCTGACTAATCCCTAGTGTCACTATCTAAACAACTAAAGAACAGGTTGGATTGCTGCTCTGTAGCTGCTTGAGCCACTGGTCCTTGGAGGTTGTATTGCCTCTTCAGTAGCTAACACCAAAAGCACAGTCTACCCGACTGCAAACAACTGTCCCTAGCAACTCCTTGACCGGATTGCTTCACAATGTAAACCTTTGATTAAGAATCAAAGTTGGGCTGAGAATCAATAAATTGCTTCTTGCTTGTGGTTCTTCAAAGGGTCGAAATCTAGATATAATCGATGTAGCTTGAACACTTGAAGAATTCTAGATATGATCTTGTTGAGCGCAGATAATAAGAAAAATTCGGTGTGTTATCCTTGGTGCCAAGTCCTCTATTTATCGTGTAAAGTTCAACGTTCATATCGCTTGAATTTAAATTGCTTCAACGTCTTTATTTCAGATGTCATGTGTCAATGACCGTTTTGACATGTCAGTTCTTCATCCAATAAGAATCCTTGATTTGTAACGTTCAAATGTACTTTCAGTTGCTTGGATGGCTAACTATAAAACTAAGTGTCCTAATCAGTTTTATACTGAGTATGTCAGTTTTCAGGTTTTTAACTGACTTAGAGCAATAACTAAATTTTTACTATTCTTCAAAAGTTCAGTACTCTATTTATCTGATTTTATGTGACTGAATCAGATTACACCATTCACTTAGAGATCATCTAAGATATCATTGTCCTTATGATACTTAGGTCTTCTTTAAGATCCATAAAGTCAGTTCAGGACATAACAGACTTACCTGAATTCTATCTTTATAGTCTCGTCTTAAAATTCTTCATAACTGAGTTTGAAACCTCGGTTCTTCAATCTTCTACAACTGAGTCTATGTCCCTTAGTTCTTCTAATACTGAGTTTGTTCCCTCAGCCTTTAGTTCTAGATAAGCCAACCGAGTATGTGTCCCTCAGCCAACTTACCTTCTTCACTTCTGAGTGAGCTTCAGTTCTAGGTGTACATCTTTAGTCTTAAGTTAAGTTCCAATTATCTAGATGATTTCCAGTTTTCAGTTTTACGACACCTCTACCTATTACAGTTCTTCTATAATATAACCTATACAATTATCAGACATTAGTAAAACTTATACATTCAGTTCTAGACATCTTTTAGCCTTTCACTATAACAGCTAGTTTCAGCACTTCATCAATAGGGTGTAGACATGTTCTTGAATAAGATGAATCATTATCAAAACAAAATTTTATTTCCAACACTCACCATCTTTCCGGTTGAGCCGTAGATTAGATGCCATAGGCGTGACGCATGGCTTCAAATTCTCCATCCTAGCATGCTGCAATAAGCTATAATTATATTTGTGTTAAGTTAAGAGCAAACCATCAGAAGTGTGGAGAGCCTCAATGCCCAGCAAATAAGAGAGCGGGCTGAGATTTTTGACGGGGAAGTGAGAAGATAAGTTAGCAGTAGTAGACCGTAGAAGATCTGGAGAGCTACCTATAATAAGCACATCAACAACATAGATCAAAACAAAAATAGAATGAGAGCCCTACGTAAGAATATATAATGATGTATCTGTCTTGGAAGAGCGGAAGCCAAAAGAGCGAAGAACGTCCGTAAAACAAGAAAACCATGCCTGAGGTGCCTGATGAACACCACAGAGACTTCAATTGAGATTTCACACATGATTCGGATAGTCTGGATGTTGGACACATGCGACTGATGCATTGAAACGTCCTCGGAAAGAAAACATTGCAAGAATGCGTGTAAATATCAACCTGCTGATTAGACCAATTATGCAAAACAACAAGATAAAATAAAATACAAAGAGTAACGGGTTTGACGCCAGGATTGAACGTCTCCGAGAAGTCAACCCCAGCCTGTTGATTAAAACCCTTCAAAAGTAGACAAGCTTTGTAACACTCAATATGACCATCTAAATGACGCTTAATACAGAACACTCATTTGTTTCCAAGATCATTTTGAGAGGGGGAATAGGGAATGAGATCCCAAATGTTATTATGGACCAAAGCATTAAACACATCTCTCACGGCATCCCTCCATTAACGGTGTTTTAAGGCTTCCGTGACAGAGGTTGGTTCAACTGGTTCAAGTGATATCATTAATAGGGAAGAGATTGAAGGACATCGATAAGTGATAGATACCGTCATTAAGGAAGCCCCTGTGGTGGATATGGCCCCTGTGGTGCTTACCAAACGGAGAGACAGGCAAAAGATTAGTGTCAAGGGAAGGGGCAACCAGAACATCTTTAAGAATATAAGAGTGCATAGGGGTGGTTAATAGAGAAGAACAAAAATGCATAATCGGCAAACCTGAACCATCACCAATGTGTATTGCATCGGGACCATGATATGAATCAGCTGAGACATTCAAGTTGTTTGGGTTGTTTGCGTGGTGAGTTGCGCCTGTATCAACAATCATGAACGGTAAGCCCAAATTTTTCACACAACTAACATTGCGCACGGGGAGTTGAGGGCGGAGCAGTTGGGGACACTCCCCGGGTATCTATTGTTTTGGTAGCCTGAATGAGCTTGGTTTTGAGAACCTGAATTTCATTGGTTCTTATTACCTGAATATCCATGCAAACGGGAATTGTTTTGCCGGTTGGGATACACAGCAAGGTTGGCGGACGGGGAAGGCAGCCGCAGGTAACGAAGGGTTGATAGATGCAGGCAGGTGGCTGTTGATGTGAGCTTCAGTGGTTAGCAATAAGGAGTTCTTCTCATCCAGGGTGACCTCAGTGCGGGTAGAGATCAAGATGGCCCATAGTTGTTTGTTTGTTTATTTTTTATTTTATAAACTGTTGTGTTGTAAAGTTTTTTAAAAGGCACACACAAAAGAAGTCATTGTATCCATACATCCATGCCTTACTCCTTCAACATTTGCAGTATGTTGTAAAAACACCATTCTGTAATGTATAATATTGATTCTGTGAAAATATCATGATGTACACTAAAATTGATGACATGGTGGTCCATACTTGCTCCATGACCAACCAAAAATTTGTTTTTCCTTTTATTGTATTTGTAGGAAAAAAAATGACAATAATCATGAATTAACTGATTTCTCTTTGAATATATGTCAGTTTGGAAAAAATCTTTAACATTTTCGTGAGGGGGGAGGGGAGAGAAAATAAAACACAAAGAGGAAATTGGGAAATAGAGAATGCTTCATCGACACCGAAGGATTGGAAAATGTCACGGTGCTCGATTGTTCGGTTCTTTTTTTGCCTTTCAATATCGACTATGCAGTACAATATCTCAGTTCTCCTCGTTTCACCGGCCGCGCACAGTTTGCTGCTCTCTCCCGGCCTCCGTCGTCGCTTTCTAGACTCTTATTAATCTGTTGTGGCTCAATTTTAGATCCAGAGTTCTCGCTTTCTGTTGCAAGCTTTTGTATATCCCTCCCTGAGAAGCTTCATGCAAGCCTTTTGTAAGATTATATACATTTACTCCGTCACTTCCTTGCGTATCTCTTTAATGTCCAGCTTTCGTCATCACATGAATTTGATGCTCATTTCAGCATTGCGGAGTTAGAACCATTCGATTTTCCAATGTGGAGCTGTTTTTTTTATCTAATTTGGAGGTTCAATTAAACCGAATGAACACAAACTATACGTATTTGAGATCCTTGCAAAAATTTACACATGACCGGAAATGGCCTGACGGGTCAGAATTTGATTGAACAATTAATTATCATGACCAACGAGTCAAATTCTTGCCCCAAAATAGCTAAAATGTTCGCAATAATATCGTCTGTGAGGAGCGGGTGACCGGCCATATTTAATTCATCAATATTATTCTTGATCGACATAAAGTAATCGGTGTTAGTCATAGATCTCTTCTTTGTGGAGGCAAGTTTGGTCTGCAGATGAACTGATTGGGCTTGAGATTGAGATGCAAACAACGTATTTAACGCTTCCCAGATTTCTGCTGACGTCGAAGCCGTAAAGACTTGAGAGAGCACTCCATCTGAGACTCATGATGTTATAGTGCAGAGGATCAAACTGTCTTGTTTGATCCAATGAAGGTATGCCGGATTGACTATTGTTGAGTCGTCGGTGGTAATTGTTTGAGACAGAGGGGTGATGGTTCCATCGAGGTAACCGAGAACACCTTGCCCACGCAGGTAGGGCTGAATCTGTGCACGCTGTAGAGGGATGTTTTTGCGTGTGAGTTTGGTATGATGAAAGCTAGAATAGGGGGTGAAGGTGGGGTAAGCAGCGGTAAAGTTGTGTCGGTAGAGGAGGTTGCCAATGTGGTTGAATCTTCGGCCATTCTTGAATAGGAACGGAGAAGATGAAATTTCGGAGGGGTAAGGTTTGTAAAGAATAAAGTTATTTTATTATATATTTTTTGCATGAAGAATGAGGAAAAAGGCTACAGAACTCGGGTGAGGAGAGGGAGGGAATTCATGAGAGAGGAGTATAGCGGCTCGATACCATATTAGTGTAATGAATAATATGTTTTCCATTGAATAATTTCATGGTACAACGTATCTATATATAGTGATTACAATAGGGTGAAAACATTAAATAAAAAAGACTTAATGATTGTCATTTCTTTCTTCCAAAATTTTAACGGGTGTTGATTCATAAATTTTCATTGAAAGGTAGGAAACTAAAAAATCCAGCTTTCAGATTCATATTAGATTTTTGGTGAAGAGGAATGGTTCTTTGCTTTCCTCGAAGTCACCAGCTTAGTAGGTCTCATGGATGAGAGACTACTATGAGAGATGGTTGATGATGCCAAAGCAAGATTGGGACAAGAAGAAGAAGAAGATGATGTTCACCAAGATGGTGATGATAGTGAAGATGGTCATGTTAGTAATACCATCCGCAACGGAAGCGATTTAAGGATCTAGATCTATAAATTACACGTAATAAAATAACTTGATCTACATCTACAAGGGGGTTGTAGATCATACCTCTTGGATCTCAAAATCCAAGTAGAAGAACCACAATAGGAGAAACAAAAGATGGTGTGAAGAGCACCACGATCTTCCGTACGTGTGATCCGAGCAACTCCCGGTGGAAGGAAATCCTCATCTCGAATCCTCCCGATATGCTACCCGGAAAACCTCCAAGATTTTCCCTCTCTCACCCCTTGGCCGAAAATTTTCCTTCTCCTCTCTAAGAGGTGAAGTCAAATTTTATGTTATGTATTAGGCTTGGGAGAACTATCTTTATATAGGAGAGTAATCCTTGTCCTCCAAGGATTTTATTTTGCAAATAAATAAATCCAATAAATAAAAGATATTCCCAAAATATTCTAGAACAAATCTAGAATAATCTTTATATTTATTTCTTACCATAAATATTTATCCAATAAATATTTTGTGCACATGACTTATTAATCCACAAGAAAACAATTTCTTGCTCACCAAGACAAGCTCATGGCCGAAATTCATCATTGTGACCTAGTCACTATGATTTTCGACTATGATACACTTTTGGGCCAAGATTATGAAAAATGACTTTTTCACATATTTAATTATTTAGCCCAACTAATTTAATAGTCCACTAAACAATTAATTCACATATCGTTTTAATTAAATTCTAATAAGAACTAAATTAATATTATTAGGATTCGACGTTTGAGAATAGCTATGCAATATTGGAGGCACGTCGGGACCATAGACTAATAATCAGCGGATCCGATAAATCAAATAAATAATTATCTTACGAACAGAATAATTATATTCGATAAATCAATCATAGGAATATGCCACCATAATCCCGTGACTGCACTCCTCCGATTATAAGATTATATTTATCTCCTCACGAGAATGATAATAAGCGTCCATTGATATAATCATTACATATGGATTAATCCTCCATACACTGTTCATTCTAAATCGGGAAGTTACCGTTAACCTTTTTTGGAACCTCTTATCCTTATTTACCATTAACCCCTAGTGATATTAATTCATACAACTCACTGGTAGCTAATCAGTGTAATATGAACTCCATGGATCGATCAGTTTCTAGGATTAACAAATAAGGGACTATATATCTACTTCCATAAATGGAAGGAATGGATTCCGTATCTGTAATAACACAGACAACTCACTTAATACAGTACAATGCCAAGATGGGGTAATTCAGATCACAGACTCAGTGTAATACTTAACCGTCAAGTCAAACCTCATACTGATTCAAGCAGTTGACTGTGATCACCTTAGGATTAAGATATATCCATAAATATGATCATCTATTGATTCGATAAGACTTCTCGATTACGGAATTATATCGTGAACTCTAATCAAATCGGTCCAGCCCTATATGATATATCTATCACATATAAATGTCCCACTAGGTTCTCTTAACCGAAAGTCCGGATAAGACAATCACACCTATTGTGTTCTGGGCGCATTAATTGCACGTTAAAGGAGAGACCCGATACTCTCGATTAACTTCACTATGGGCTAATTATATTTTAAGTACATCTTCACTAACTCAATCCTCCCGTGTATATCACATACACAGAGTTAAGTGATTACATAAACGATATACTTTAGGATTTTCTATAGTGTAAATACTATTGTCACATCGGTGAATATGAGAATAATAAATATGAATAATAATATCATTTCATTTATTAAATAAAACAATTACAAAATTGTTTTTCGGGCATCACACCTAACAGGTCATGATGATGATGACCATGATGATGCGGTGACGGAGGCAATGGTGGAACAACATATCCTCCACCTGATGCAACTAATGATGATAATCTAACTCTATATGAGTCAGTACAACAGACTGTAGCAGCAAATCAGACACAACAACACACTGGTTTAGTTGAGGGAAGTCAGCCAGCTGGCGTCAGTGTACAGGAGGCAGCACCCGTGACGTCCCGTTCTGACACCGTATTCTTATCCGGGATGGAACACTAGGCATGTATCAAATTTAAGTTTTAAATCAATTATATCCGTAAGCTTTATGTAATTAAATCAGCATTAAAGCGAAAATGAAAAGACACGAGAAACTTAAACCACAACAATGTCAACCAAACTAAAAAAGAGCAAATGTTGTTCTAGCAACATCCAACTGAAAAGAAGGTGTGAGTGACTAGTGTATATATTACAACCCTGACCTTAAAGGACAAATATAAAAGATAAATAAATATTCTAACTCTCGTCTCTCAAGAAAAATAACAAAATTGCGAAGAAATTTCCAAGCATCAAAATAGGCACTACTCCTCGTAATTGATAATGTCAAAATTATCACGGTGTGATTTGAGGTGGAATGTGTATATGTGGCTATAATTTGGTGTAAATTCCGGGGGTGCACAGTGGTGAAGTAGTATTCACGGCGGTGAAAAGTGGCGGTGTAAATGAATGTAGAGAGAGTATTAAGTTTGGCAGAGTAAGCATGTGTTTTGTATTAATGAATGTCTGTAAAATGATTACAAAGCTAAAGATTTTCTTGAGGTGCCGATGTGGTAAGGACCCATTACACTTGGATATTTATCGTGTCTTTGTCTTGATTCCCATGGGTTGTAGCTTGCTCTTCAAATGGTAGGCTGGGGCCGCTGGCGGCCCTGATATCCTGAGAGAATAACGGGTCGGCCTTCTAGCCTTTCTTGGTGCCCCATAGGGCTTAAAGGATTTGAGTGAGGCCGATGGCCAGTGGTCTCATTCTTGGCTTGTGAGTATTCGGACTACGGTGGCCGATGGCCTTGCCTGCTATTGTGGTGGCCGGACGGACCTGAAAAAGAATCTGTTGGTCGAATTACGGTTTAGGCATACCAATGGCCCCCGACTCTGTGCCTTAAGCATTTTCATAAAATGTTAGGCGGAAAGTAAAGGTTATTCGCGGATTGATAGCCTTTAAGTTCTCTGGTGGCTTGTTGTTGTGGTGCATTGCCTAATTATCTTTCTTAGTGTAGGTCCTTTCATGGATTTTATTTCATGGATCGACTTTTCCTTTTGCATTCGCGCTATGAAGCGGACGAACGTTTTGAGGCCACGCTATTAAGCGAAAGGACTTATAATGGCTTTGATGTCGTGATGGGATTTGCCTTTGATGCCATGCTATTAAGCAGGTGGTCTTATAGCGGCTTTTTTATCGTGATGCGACTTGCATATGGGGCTGCACTATTAAGCAGACGGTTTTATTGGTTGGAGCACCTTTTGATGGAGCCGAATCGGTCTCGCAATTGCCTTGATGGTGGAGTGTAAGATTTGAGGTGTTGCATTGATATTGTAATTCATGTGATGGTAGATGCCAAACATTGCGTGTTCTTATTGGCTGGAACGTTTCGACTACCGCGCCATAATGATGATGATTTTGAATTTCAAAATTCGAAATGTCTGCCAAAACCTGAACCGTTAGATCATCTTCATCTTGACCGTCGGATCGAAAACCCTTGGCCTATATAAAGGGAAGTCCCTAAACTCCTATACTCTTTTCGCAAACTCTATTTTCATAGCAAAAGGAATTCATGTGAGAATTTGAAGTTTCCGGCTTGCTTTTGATGTTTCTGGATGCTTTCCTTTGATTCCGGCAAGAGTTTGAGGGTTTTGGTCTTCCTTCTACTATTTCCTCCAATTTCCGGGTTGATGAAGAAGTATCTTTTCCCTTTAATTTCTTTTTTTTCCAGGATTTATATCAACATATTCTTGATCTGCAATTTGCAGATGATTCAAGATTCTCCGAACCATGAAGGCTAGTGGTTTTTGTTTGTAAAAATAACCACTACCTATGTGTTTTTCTTTTCCTGTTATCTTTTATATTCAACAGTTTTCTTATCCTTTTCAACTTTCTGGATCTTCTTCGTATAAAAGGCAAGATATCCTGCCCAATTAAAGTTCAAACAATTGTCAATAATAGCCATTAATTCCACTTTTGGTCCAGATAGTGTGTTGTAACTTCCTACTATCCCTAACAAATCCTTGGCTATCAATTTTCTCAAATGTTCAAACTATTTCCTGATGTATTTCAACCTTTTTCATTCTCTTTCTTGGCATGTCATCAGCTCTAAAAATTGCACTTGCAAGATCCTTCTTGCTAGCGTCCTTTCTTTTCTTTAGTGCACGAACATCCATTGTTTTAGCAGTGTTGGATCGAGTTACTCACAGTATGTATCCTAGAGGGGGTGAATAGGATACTACGGCTTTTTAAATTTTATTAAGCCTTTTTTACAGTACAAAATACATAACGTATTATTGATAATAAACTAGGCGGAAGATCTAGTTAGAATCAACATGTATAGATTAAGGTTCTTGTGAATTTAGCAACTTCGAGGATTGGCGAGTTCATTCCTAATTTGTTTAGCATGCAATGATATAAGTGTGTTTCTATTTGAATTTCCAGAACATTAAATAGCTTGATTTTCGTTGTTAATCTAACAATCAATCTTATACGTTGAAAACAATCACACACAGATGCACTAGACACCTTCCAATTTACAATTACAACAGTTTAATAATGAGATACAAGGCGAGACGGTATTCTGACTTGTCACTCTTTTAGTTCACATAGACTGAGACGGTATTCTGACTTGTCACTCTGTAGTGAAAGAATATTAACCACTAACGATTCAATCATAGTTCTGTTACTAAAAGATGACACAACAGAATAATACAACCTTCGGTATTTTTTATAACAAATTCTTGATTAAAAGAAAATGGTTGAAAATAGTAACTTGAAAGCAGCAAATAGAACAGGAACTTACTGACAGTGAACTCAAAAGTTTAGGTTAAGAGAGAATGGTGCACAGTTACTAAACACGAACCAAGATGAAATAGTCTAGGTCCAAGCTAGTATCTAGATGCAATCCCCTAAACCAGTTTTGATCTCAAACTTAATTAAGACAGAACACAAACTTTCCCACACTAAACACAAGAACAGATGAGCAGGTGTTACGGGAAACACTCAGAAAATACAAGGAAGATTTTCAGTATTTAGAAAATGTTTGATCAGCTTAGTTTTGTAGATCAACTTGATGTCAATGGGATTATATAGCCAAATAATGGACATGGCATTAAGTGGCTTCGCGTAATGCAAAGAGTGAGTGAGGGATGAAATGCAGTAAATGCATTATGAGAGAGAATGCATAGGAAATAGTTATCTCTTGAAAAGATTAATGCCATTGCTTGAAAAGATGCAGACTGTTTTATTATTCCAAAGAGGCTTTTCGGTTTAAACATCTTATGTCATTAATGCAACAATAAATGTGGTAGATAAACAGACGCATTAAGTTTTTTATTTTATTTTTAGTTTGACATATTTCGGGATAATTAAAAATAATATATATGTATATATATATATATAAACATATGCATGTAGTGATCTAGATGATATTTACACATACATATATATATATATATATATATATATATATATATATATATATATATATATATATATATATATATATATATATGTGATGATAAATGCCGACATCTAGTGTGGTTAAGTGGTAATAATCCCATTGTGGCAGATGCAAAATAATGAAGTTTATTATTTGAAAAACTGGTTAATTATTTACTTAAATAATAAACTTGTACATGACCCGGATATAGAGATAAATCTGAAACAAATACCCGAGAGGCACAATCCGACCCGATAAGTTCGTCATAGTCATCAATGTGATGAGCATCGAGACTCAAAACTGATTTAAGAGGTAAATCTTCATTTTTGACAGAAACCAAATCAGACCACTATGTTTGAATTAAGAACCCACTGGTTTCATAAAACATTCATCAAGAACATCATATAGTTTCATAAAGAGACTTAAGGATAACAAAAGAAAGTACGTGTTTGAGGACAAAAATCCTGAATGACCAATTTTAAACATGATTTTTGTAAATGCAAGACTCGTATAAGTATGATACAAAAACGGACTAGATTTATAACATACTTATATCTTTCTGTTGGAAATAAAATTTTAGTTTTGATGATGATTCATCTTATTTAGCTACTTATTTGTTTACACCCAATTGATGAAGTGCTGAAACTAGCTGTTATAGTGGAAAGCTAAAAGATGTCTAGAACTGAATGAATAAGTTTTACTAGAGTCTGATAATTGTATAGGTTATATTAGACAAGCACTATAATAGATAGAAGTGTCGTAAAGCTGAAAACTGGAGCTCATCTAGAAAATTTGATATTGACTAAAATTGAAAAGAGTCACCATAACTTGGAACTGAAGTTCACTCAGAATTGATGAAGGTAAGTTCGCTGAAGGACACAGACTCGGTTGACTTGTCTAGAACTAAAGGCTGAGTGAACAGACTATGCAAATGAAGAACTGAGGGACACAGACTCAGTTGTAGAAGATTGAAGAACTGAGGGTTCAAACTCAGTTATGAAGATAAAATACGAGACTGTAATGTTAGAATTCAGGGAAGTATGTGATGGCCTAAACTGACATTATAGATCTTGAAAGAAGACCTAAGAATCATAAGGATAATGATATCTTAGATGATTTGTATAAGGAATGGTGTATTCTGATTAAGCGATGTAAAATCAGATAAATAGAGTTCTAAATTTTTTAAGAAGAGTGAAAACTCAGTTAATGCTCTAAGTCAATTAACAAGCTGAAAACTAACATACTCAATATAAAAATGATCAGGATACTCAGTTTTATAGTCAGTCAGCCAAGTAACAGGAAGTACATTCGAACGTTATAAATCAAGGATTTTCATTGGATGAAGAACTGACATGTCAGAACGGTCACTGACACCTGACATATGAAAATATAGAAATCGATACAATTCAAATTCAAGCAAGATGAACGTTGGACCTGACATTATAAATAGAGGACTTGGCATCAAGGATCAAACACCGAATTAACAAGTTTACAAGCGTTTTTGTGCACAAGTCTAGTTCATCTGAATTGCTAACAATATTTGCGCTCAACAAGATCACATCTACATTTCTTCAAGTGTTCAAGCTACATCGATCAAATTAAAATCTCGACACTTAGAAGAACCACAAACAAGAAGCAATTTATTGATTCTCAGCCCAACTTTGATTTCTGTACAAAGATTTAGACTGTGAAGCAATCCGGTTTATGATTTGCCAAGGACAGTTGTCATTAGCAGGCAGGTAGACTATGTTTGTAGTGGTAGCTGGAGAAGAGGCAATAGAAACCCTCTAAGGACCAGTAGTCATGCTGTTGAAGAGCAGAAATCCTACCTGTTCTTCAGTTGTTTAGATAGTGAAGCTAGGGATTAGTCAGGGACTATCATTTAAGACAGTTTGTAACAGCGTATCTCAAAGAGTTCTAGTGGAATTTTCCTCCTACATCACAGGGGAAGAGTGGACTGACAGGATTAAACCATATGGAACCACTATAATTCTTGCTCTACTTACTTTATCCATTTACATTCTATTATTTTTTACTTAGCATTTATTATTGTTTACCTAGCATACTGAAGCTGATTGTTATACTCACTCACAGCTCACAAAACGACATTCACCAGAATTTAGTTTTTCATACTCAACTTTATCTTAGAAACAACAAGATCCAGATAAAAGCTAAAACTTATATCCGTTGCCGGTTGACTCAGTTTTGTTATGAGTCAGTTTGACTTAGACTCAGCTTTGTCAGCTTAACTCTACACAAGTTAAAACTGGACCTTAATCATTTTAGATCTAGTTTTTGGTGACATGTTTATTCACCCCCCCTCTAAACTTTTGTCAGCCCTTTCAAGGGAACAACAATTGGTATCGGAGTAGGATTCTTTAACAAGTCATTATTGAAAAATCACTTGCTTTAAGTATCTCCTCTATTTGTTCTCCTGAAAAAGCATAGTTTACAGTTTCCAGTCCTTGCATAATCTAGTTCTCATTCACTCACACAATGGATAACAATCAGTATGCTAGACAAATGCTGCTGTTCAATATGGACAGATTAGATGAATACAAACATCGCTTGCAGGCCTTTCTAGCAACCACTCATGATGAGATGATGGACGTACTCACTGACGGACCTATCCAAATCACTCACATGCAAATTGTTAATGGTGACCAAGTTAGAGTCCCAAAGCCGAAGAGCGAATGGAACAACGATGATCGAAAAAAGAACAATCTGAATAATGTTGCCATGGACATCATCCTCAGAACTTTCAACAGCAACATGTTTTTGAAGGTCAAGGATTGCACTACTGCAAAAGAAATGTGGGAGAAACTCCAACTGGTTTGTGAAGGAACTGACTCCATCAAATAAAACAAAATCTCAGTTGCCAAACAGAAGTTTGGAAATTTCAAGATTAAGTCAGGCGAAAATATTGTTCAGATGGAAACATGATTCAGTGCCATAATGGACATTACTCAAGATTGATTACACCAAGAAATAATCTGCACTAGAATCTTGAAGGCTTTACCTATGTGCTGGAAGATGAAGGTCACATCAATAGAAGAATCAAGAAGACTTGAGATAGAAGATTCCTTCCAAATCTTCTCAGACCTGAAGGCTTATGAATTCAGCGAATATTTCACAAGCACAGCTGCAATAATCAAGGCTCTGGAGAGACCTAAAACAACAGCTCTCGCATCAGCTTGAAATGATAATCAAGAAACCTCATCTAGTAATCTTCAGCAATTGGAATAGATGAAAGAGTAGATGGCTTTAATGATGAATAGAATTCGAAGAATGAAGAGTGGACATCCAGTCACTCAAAAGTATATAAAAAAGACTCCTGAAAATAGAAAAGGCGATGAATACCTCGGCTTTAACTGCAAGAAGCCTGGTCACTACAAAACTGAATGTCCTGAGCTGACTGGTAAGAAGACTCACAATAAATAACTTTAAGAAGAGCTCTCTTAGCCGGAGATGAGTCAGACTACGAAGCTGGCACTGAAAGATTATCAGATGATACAACGCTAATAACTCATATGGAGGATCCATATGAAGTTTGTGAATCTAACTCTAAGTATAGCTCAGCACAGATTTCCATGCAAAATGCTTGTTCTTCGACTGCTAACTCAAATCCAAGAAATCTTGAATTAAAAGAAACACTTGTTGAATCAGTTGGTAACCATCCAAGCTGGTTATCAATCAATTAAAGTTGAGAAAGAAGCTCTAATTCTTGAAGTTGACAGATTGATGTCTGAAGTGAACATGAGGAAACTGACTAGAACCGATAAAGGGAAGAGTCAGTATCAACATACTGCATCAGCAACAGCAACTGAATCTCTTGCTCAATCAAGCTCATCTACTGGATTCAAATCCAGAAAGCCATATAGAGACAGAACTGGCTGAGGACTTGACACACAGCAATCTTTTAAGGACGGAACTAGCAAAACTGCTGAACTTAATATCAAAACTAGTATTAAGATTGTAGCCGAGCAACTTCCACGAACTAAGAAAATTGCTGAACCAGTAAAGTCAACCTCACATAACTCAACTCAGTTTTCTAAGAAGACAGTTGCACCTACCAATAAAGCTAAATCGAAAGGTACATCAGCTGTACCTCAAGGAAACATAAAATTGAATATCAACGGTCGGATCTGCAAAAACTGATCAAGTCAAGAACCAGAGAAATTTTAACTAGAGTAAATCTAAGAATGTCAATCACTCAAAGATTCACACAGTCAGGGGGAAAGGCAGATTATTTCCCACAAATGATGATTGGAATTTTACTGAACCTATTATTAAAACTGACAAGAATAATCATTCAAGACGAAAGACTTATCAAAAGTCTCAGTCCAAGACTCAGAAGAGAACTTATCCCAGTTCTCAGCAAAAGCCTCAGTATAGAAGTCAGCCTAGACCTCAGTACAAGATGAATGATGGTTATTATTAAACTTTTAATAATATAAGGCATTTTGAAAATCAGTTTCAGCCAAAAGATTGGAGAGAACATATAAATAAGGCACAAACCAAAAATATATACTATGGGAGTAAGGCTTACATATATGAAAATAGGTGCAACAATTTCCAAAGAAGACTTTATTGAAATATCCCCGAGTTGTACAGACAACTAACCCCTATGGACCCAAACAGAGTTGGGTACCTAAAACATTTTAATTTGTCTTGCAGGATATTTGGTATTTTTGACAGGGGATGCTCTAGACACATGACAAAGAGCAAGGACTGTCTCATTGATTTTGTAGCCAATGATGGACCAAGAGTCAATTTTGGAAGTAAAGGCCGACCTGGATACACAAAAGGTTATGGTAATTTGATCAGAAATGGACTCACAATCAAGAATGTATCTTATGTGGAAGGACTTCATTACAATCTACTCAGCACAAGTGAATTCTGTGACATGGGATACAAAGTCACATTTGATAAGGAACTCTGCATTGTTGTTAGGGAAACAACTTTTCAAGTAGTTCTCACTAGAAGAAGGAAAGAGAACATGTATGTTGTAGACTGGTCTACAACAATTTCAGAAACTTGTTTAATTGTGCACACCAAGTCAGAACTTAGTTGGCTGTGGCACAAGAAATTGAGTCACCTCAATTTTGATGATATCAACCTACTAGTCAAGAAGAACTTGGTGATCGGATTACCAGAGATGACATACATGAAGGACAGCTTGTGTGATGCATGTCAACAAGGAAAGAAAACTAAAGCAAGTTTCAAGACTAAGTCTCAACACTCAACAACCATAGTTTTAGAACTAATGCATATGTACTTATTTGGACGAATTACGCCAATCAGTGTTAGTGGAAAGAAGTACACCTTGGTGGTAGTTGATGACTATTCATGATATACATGGGTCGTTTTCATGACAAAGAAAAGTGAAACCAAGCAACAACTGACAGAACTTCTCAATAGACTCCAGAATCAGAAAGGAGTGACAGTGGTCAAGATTAGATCTGACAAAGGAACTAAATTTCTCAACAATATAATCATTGAATATTGTGGAGAAAATAGAGTCTACACCAACTTGCAGCTACAACAACATCTCAGGAAAATGGAGTAGATGAAAGGAGAAATAGAACACTCAAAGAAGATGGAAGGACAATGATTTGTGAATCAAAACTGCCAGAAAGATATTGGGCAAAAGCTGTAAATACATCGTGCTACACTCAAAATCGAGCTCTTATGAACAAAAGACATGAGAAGACACCTTATGAGATTTGGAATGGAAGAAAACCAAATGTCTAATATTTTCATGCCTTTGGAACAAATGCTTTGTTCACAATAATGGAAAGTATTAGCTTAAGGTTTTTCAACCCAAAGCTAATGAAGGAATATTTCTAGGATACTCAAGTGTCAGCAAATCTTTAAGAGTACTAAACAAACGGACACTCAAGCATGAAGAATCAATAGATGTGGTTTTTGATGAACCAAACTTTACTGGAGACACAATTGAAGACAAAAAAGAACCAGTTTCTCGGTCCCAGTCAGAGAAAACTCCAGAACCAATCTTTTTAGATATTGGCAGGTTAAGGATCTCAGATTCCTTAGATCTGGATCAGTCTCAGTTGCCAGTCACAGAACCTGCAACTGAACAACAAAAGGAAACTGATCCAATTGAAAATGATCAAGCTCAAGAAGAACCAATTCAACAAATAAAAGAACCATTGATGGAACCCCCAGTACATCAATGGATGAGAGATCATCCTGAAGAACAGGCGATAGGCGATTTGCAAGTAGGAGTTCGGACAAGACATCAATTGGATGCTATGATAGCATGCTTACTATCTCAGTCTGAACAAAAGGAAATTGAAGAAACTTTGAATGATCCCGATTGGCTATACAAGAAGAACACAATGAATTTGAGAGAAATCAAGTTTGGGAATTAGTAGACAAACTAGATCATGTCAACATAATCGGCACCAAATAGGTTTTCAGAAACAACTTAGATAAAAAAGGAAATATTGTCAGAAATATGGCAAGACTTGTAGCAAAGGGTTATTCACAAGCAGAAGGGATAGACATCGATGAAACTTATGTACCAGTTGCAAGGTTAGAGGCAATCAGACTATTTCTTGCCTTTGCTGCTCACAAGAAATTCAAAGGGTACCAGATGGATGTTAAAAAGGCATTTTTGAATGGGATACTTGAAGAAGAAGTCTATGTACAGCAACCCCCAGGATTTGAAATCTAAGAGCAAGCTGACAAAGTGTTTAAACTGAGAAAAGCTCTCTACGCACTGAAAAAGGCACCAAGAGCTTGGTAAGAAACTCTATCTCAGATTTTAGTGGATAATGGTTTTACAAAAGGAACTATTGATAAAATCTTGTTCAGAATGAAAGTTGAAGAAAGTACTCTTCTAGTTCAAATATATGTTGAGGACATCATTTTCATATCAGAAAATGAACAACTCTGTGAGAAATTTGCGAGTTTGATGAAGAGCAAATTTCAAATGAGTGTGATGGGCGAAGTGAATTACTTTCTCGGTTTACAAGTAAAACAGATGAAGGAAGGAATTTTCATTCACCAAACCAAATACACAAGAGAATTGATCAAGAAGTCTGGAATGTATAAATCAGCTGGCATTGCTACACCAATTGGAACCAATATCAGATTAGATGAAGACAAAAATGGCATGGATGTGGATCAAACTATCTATAGAAGAATGATTAGAAGTCTGCTTTACCTCACCGCATGTAGGCCAGACATATCCTTTGAAGTTGGTGTTTGTGCCAGATTTCAAACAAGGCCCAAAGAATGTCATCTCATATTTGTGAAAAGAACCTTTAAGTATTTGAAAGATACAGAAGAGGTAGGGATATTGATGTGATCCTTACGAATCAAATCCTTTGTTTTGCCCAGGAAGAAACTGAATTGTAACCAATGAGAGCTATGATCCGTAGCTTAATCTAAGACTACGGTTGGAATGCCACAACGTAATGCTCGGTTACACTGATAAGTTCTCAAAGGGGCGATCCTCCAATCCAAGAGAATCTCACACATAAACGTGCACAATTAAGACAAGCTGAATCAAATAATAAAATTTCACTCAAATATATGTTGCTAATAAAAGAGATAGTGTTGGCCTATATATAGGCTACAAACACTGACTCAATGTTCCATCTTCCAATGTGGGACGGAAAACTAATGAAAACCTAAACAAACATTAAGGAAAAATGCGCCTCCCACTAGATGGGCTTCGCCAAACCACACTTCAGGCCCAACTAGCCTTTATTGATACAAAACTGAAATAAAAAGACTGATTAAACTAGGCATTTTCCTTAAGCCCAAAAGCGTAGAGAATATATAATATCGAAGCTTCATCACTCCTTTTGGGCTGCCCATACTCTTCATGGATTTCTTTTAGCAATATATTCAAGGCTTCTCTTATTCTCTTCCTTTGGAGCCTTGTCAAAGGTCCATCTCTAATGACCAATGGATCACTCTTCTTCATAGGTGCTAGTGGATCTGGCTCCTCATCATAAAGCTCACCATCTATCACATCATTCCCTCCCGGTTGGGAAGGATCTGTCCTCAGATCAAAGGGCTTATCAAAAAGTGTCAAATCAGCCACGTTGACAGAAGGAGAAATATTCCAATCTGGTGGCAAGTCAATCTTGTAAACATTGTTGTTGATCCTCTCGAGCACTCGGAACGGTCATTCGCCTTTCATGTGTAGTTTCGTCTTGCATTGCTTTGGGAACCTATCCTTGCGCATGTGTAACCAAACATAATCGCCGGGTTAAAAAATGACTTCCTTGCGACGCTTATTAGCTTGCTTCGCATACCGCACTGTGGCTGCCTCCACATTCTTCCTTGCGGTCTCATGTAGCTCACGAACAAGCGCGGCCTTCTGCTCACCATCCAAGCTAACATGCGCAACATCAAGTAAAGGAGCCAAGGTAAAAGGTGTTTCTGGATTGAAACCATAAACCATCTCAAAAGGAGTAAATTTAGAAGCTGAATGTTTACACCTATTATAAGCAAATTCAGCGAAAGGTAAACAAGCTTCCCAATTCTTGAGATTTTTCTGAACAAGACAACGAAGCAACTGACCCAATACACGATTAACAACTTCAGTTTGACCATCAGTTTGAGGATGAAATCCAGTAGAATAAAGCAACTTAGTTCCTAAACGCATCCATAAAACTCTCATAAAATGACTAAAAAACATGGAATCCCTATCACTCACAATTGTTCTAGGCACACCATGCAATCTAACAACTTCCTTAAGAAACAAATCAGCAATATAAGAAGCATCATTAGTTTTAGAGCATGAAATAAAGTGTGCCATCTTAGAAAACCTATCCACCACCACGAACACAGAATCCTTACCTCTCTTAGAATGGGGTAAACCCAACACAAAATCCATAGATAAATCGGTCAATTTGTGTAGGAATGGGAAGGGGTGATACAAACCATGGAAATTTGGACGTAGATTTAGCGACCTTACAAGTGATACAAGCATCACAATATTTAGCAACATCAACTTTCATACGAGGCCAATAAAAATGTGACTTAAGCATATCAAGCGTCTTAGTAATGCCAAAATGACCCATAAGACCACCACTATGTGCCTCACGCACCCACAAGTCACGCATAGAACAACGAGGAATACAAATAACATGATCACGATACAAAAAACCCTCGCGTTGAAAGAACCTACCATCGGTTTTATTAGCAGTATTATGCCAAATATCCTGAAAATCCTCATCAGAAGGATACAAATCCTTGATAAACTCAAAACCAAGGAATTTAGTTTGCATAGTGGTAATTAAAGCAGGTCTACGAGATAAAGCATCAGCTACCACATTATCTTGACCCTTCTTATACTTAATGATATAAGGAAAAGACTCAATGAATTCAACCCAATGAACATGCCGAGGAATTAAGTTACCCTGCCCTTTCAAGTACTTAAGTTATTCATGATCAGTGTGTATGATAAACTCTCTAAGGCATAAATAGTGCTGCCAAGTTTGAAGGGCTCTAACTAACGCAAACAATTCCTTATCATATGTACCATAATTCAAAGAGGCACCCTTAAGTTTCTCACTAAAATAAGCAATAGGTCTACCCTCTTGAGTTAAGACACCACCAATACCCACACCCGATGCATCACATTCAATCTCAAAGTGCTTATTAAAATCAGTAAGTGCAAGTATAGGGGCTGAAATTAAACAAGCTTTTAGAGTTTCGAAAGACTCCCTTTGTCGTGGACCCTAATAGAAGGGTACATTCTTCTTCACAAGCTCGTTAAGAGGGGTTGCGATGCTGCTGAAATCCTTGACAAAACGCCTATAGAAACTCGCCAAGCCATGGAAACTACGCACAACAGGCGCCGTTTGTGGTGTAGGCCAATCCTCAATAGCCTTAATCTTGTCACGATCAACTTCAACACCCTGTTCACTTACCACAAAACCAAGAAAAATGACTCTATCCAAACAAAAGGAGCATTTTTTAGATTAGTATAGAGCTGAGCATCGTGAAGTGTAGACAAAACAGCACGTAGGTGAACTAGGTGATTATCTAAATTGTGGCTATAAATCAGAATATCACCAAAATAAACTACCACAAATTTATTTATGAACTCTCGAAGCACCTCATTCATCAAACGCATGAAAGTACTAGGTGCATTAGTCAAGCCAAAGGGCATGACCAGCCATTCATATAACCCAAACTTGGTTTTAAAAGATGTCTTCCATTCATCACCCTCTCTAATTCGAACTTGGTGATAGCCACTCTTAAGATCAATTTTAGTAAAAATTTTAGCACCCCTATGTTCATCTAGCAAGTCATCTAAACGAGGAATCGGATAACGATACTTTACCATGATTTGATTAATGGCACGACTGTCCATGCACATTCTCCATTCACCTCCTTTCTTGGGCACTACTAACACTGGCACAGCACAAGGGCTCATATAAGCCGGACGATCGGGCAATGCAGAGCCCGGCATGAGGTCAATATGATGCTCCACACCTCGCAATGGTGGAAAGCCACTTGTTTCCTCCTCGGGGAATGCATCAGCAAACTCCTGCAACACAAAGCACACAACACTAGGTAGAGAACCGATGAGATCACTTACAAGCATTAAACAAGGGGAAGGGGAGGGGAAAGGGGAAGGGGATCCACTCGGCCAAGTCACCTTTGGTGAGTGTGTGGGGCCGGCTGCATGTGTAGGGGAAGGGATCACGTGACCTTTAAATAAGAACAGAAATACAACCTGATTGGATTCAATAATATCAATGAATTCAGTGGCTTTGGCATAGAAATTCCTATACACGCGCGCACCTTTTGACTTTTCAACTATATTACCTCCATCACTAGTTATGGCACCGACACTCGCAATTGACTCTTCAACTTTATTACTCCCTCGGCGAGAAACTAAATCGACATCCCTTGCCGTTTGATTTTCAACTTTTATTTTGCCCTCATTCCTAAGACCCTCATGTTTTTTTTCTCCCGTAAATTTTTTATCTTTACTTTTCAACTGTTCTCCCTCTTTCTTTAGATTTTCCTCACGAGCTCAAACAAGTGCAAGCTGATCTTGACGTACTTGTTCAGGGGTAAGAGTTGATAAAGAATAATTCTTGCCCTTATGTGGAACGGTGTACTTATTCAAAAACCCATCAAACAACACCTTTCTATCATATTGCAAAGGGCGACCCAACAATATGTGGCTGACTTCCAAGGGGACAACATCACATAACACCTCATCTTCGTATTTCCCAATACTAAAAGAAATCAACGCCTGTTGTGTAACCTTCAGCTCTCCCACACTATTCAACCATTGCAACTTGTAGGGGTGGGGATGTGGAATAGTAGGTAAACCCATAAGAGCAACCATATCAACACTAACAACATTAGCATAGCTACCAGAATCGACAATAAGAAAACATAGTTTACCATTCTGCAAGCAGCGTGTATGGAAAATATTTTCACGTTGGACACCGTCCTCAAGTTTAGCACTAGCAGTTAGCACCTTTTTAAGCACATAAATAGAACCCTCAAGTGGGTCACACTCAATATTACCCTCCTCATCCTCATAATCAGCCTGTTCAAAGTCCTCTCCATCAAGATCATCACCATCTACAGCCTCCTCTACAACTAGCATGATACGTTTAGTAGGACACTCAGATGCAACATGACCAACACCGGTGCATTTAAAACATTTAACGTCATGAGGCTGCCTAATGCGGCGGTCTACACCTTTAACCTTCTCACCTTTCTTAGCTTTGGATTATCTCCTCTAGGCTGAAACGAATGAAAAGAAGAAGAATTACCTCCAATTGATTTACTAAAAGTGGGTTTTGGGTATTTCAACTGCCTCTCAATCGCCCGAGTTGTTTGTAACATCTCATCCAATGTATTACAACCACGTAACTCCAATGGCTGTCCAATTTCCAAACGCACACCACACAGAAAACGTTGCATGGTGACCATCTCCTCCTCCTCAACTGTGATCTTGCTAGTGTAGTCATCATCTCCTCATAGAAATCATCCACCGAACGTTCTCCTTGTTTCATAGTCTGAAGAGTACGATAGAGATCTTGATAATATGACATAGGAACAAATCGAGATCGCATTACCTCCTTCAAAAGGTTCCATGTATTGATGGGTGGCTGTCTATGTTTGGTACGCATGAATTGTACCTGATTCCACCACACCATAGCATAACCTGTAAACTCCAATTGGGCGAGATTGCACTTCTTCTCATCAGTATAATTATTACATGCAAAAATCTGATCAAGCTTAGTCTCCCAATCAAGATACACAGAAGCACTACCGGATCCCGTAAAACTAGGAAGCTTCATCTTTACCCTTGTCATGTTATTATCTGGAATGTTCTCAGCCTCTATACCATTATCAATTGCATCAGCATTCAGATTTTGGGCTTGCGGAACATTATGCAAACGCACTGGTTGCCTAACTTGATTCGCTACACCAACAACACCTCGGTCTCCATGACCAACGGGCTGCCCGCCACGATCACGATCAGCTAATTGCGTTGCCAAATGTTGAATGGACGCCGTTATCGAAGCCAGTTGATCAGCCATTTCCCCACGAAACCTCTCAATCTTATTATTAGTCACATCATTCATGGCCTTGGCATGAGTAGCCAATCTCCCTTCAAAATACTCATCTCTCAATACAATATCATCATCACTCTTATCGTCCACCATAGGATAAACAATTCAAGCCACACCAATACACTCGTGTTTACACTCACCCTCTCTCTTGTGGAAAGTAAAGAACCCTTTTACAAACGAATCAGAATTAAACGAATCTAGGCTAGTGTTCGGTTTGGGATGGGTCCGGATCACCAAAATTTTCGTAACGTCAAATTTTGCACAAAAACTCTACGACACAACACAAGCTACAAAAAACAAAAAAAATCTTGCAGAATTTTCCCGTCAATTTATTCTGTTTTTTATCAAAAAAATTTCGTAATGCCAAATTTTGCACAAGAACTCAACGACACAACACAAGCTAAAAAAACAAAAAAATTTCTTGCACAATTTTCTTACAAACAACAAAATTATACGCACAGCAAATAAACGACTGACGAAACCAATAAGCACAAACTAGGGTTCTTGATCGTTCTTGGTGTGAAAATAGGGTTTAGGGTTGAAAGGTTGCGGTTTTGGGGGTGTTGCAACCATATTATCCGGGGATGTTTAGGGCTTAGGTAGGCTGTTTGATACGGTTTTATGTGTATTGTAGCAATATTATCCGGGCTGCGAGGAAGAAGGTTTGAAGAAAATTTGAAGGTTTCGGGTTGAAGGATTCGGATTTGGGTTGTGAAAACCTAGGGTTTGATTCAGCCAAGAACAAGAAGAAAACGGCAAAAAAACACGAAAAAGAAAGACGTGTTTTTTTTGTAAGATAAGAAAAAAACGATAATTAAAGGAAAAAGATATTTGATTACCTTCAGTTACCGAGCTCTGATACCAACTGATGTGATCCTTACGAATCAAATCCTTTGTTTTGCCCAGGAAGAAACTAAATTGTAACCAATGAGAGCTATGATCCGTAGCATAATCTAAGACTATGGTTGGAACGCCACAACGTAATGCTCGGTTACGCTGATATGTTCTCAAACGGGCGATCCTCCAATCCAAGAGAATCTCACACATAAACGTGCACAATTAAGACAAGCTTAATCAAATAATAAAATTTCACTCAAATATATGTTGCTAATAAAAGAGATAGTGTTGGCCTATATATAGGCTACAAAAACTGCCTCAATGTTCCATCTTCCAATGTGGGATGGAAAACTAACGAAAACCTAAACAAAAATTATGGAAAAATGCGCCTCCCACTAGATGGGCTTCGCCAAACCACACTTTAGGCCCAACTAGCCTTTATTGACATAAAACTGAAATAAAAAGATTGATTAAACTAGGCGTTTTCCTTAAGACCAAAAGCGTAGTGAATGTATAATATCGAAGCTTCATCACTCCTTTTGGGCTGCCCATACTCTTCATGGATTTCTTTTAGCAATGTATTCAAGGCTTCTCTCATTCTCTTCCTTTGGAGTCTTGTCAAAGGTCCATCTCTAATGACCAATGGATCACTCTTCTTCATAGGTGCTAGTGGATCTGGCTCCTCATCATAAAGCTCACCATCTATCACATCTGATATGGTACTCAAAGGAAGGAGAATTCAAACTGATGTCCTACTCAGACTCAGACTATGCTGGATGCAAGGTCGACAGAAAGAGTACTTCAGGCACATGTCAGTTAATACGAAATAGACTTGTGTCATGGTTCAGCTAAAAGCAAAACTCAATTTCAACATCAACAGTTGAAGCTGAATATATAGCAGCTGGAAGTTGTTGTGCTCAAGTTTTATGGATAAGACAGAGATTATAGGATAGAAGAGGGACTATGATGTGAATCCGGATCCACTAGCTTTTCATTTGGAAGAGTCCGGATCCATTTTCAAAACAGATTCACATCATTAATATTTTTATATATTGTTGGACTTATTTCTATGTTTTGATGATGACTGCCAGACTAGCTGTTATAGTGCAAAGGCAAAAATATGTCTAGATCAAATGTATAGGTTTATTAGAGTTTAATTTATGAATAGGTTTGATCAAACAAGCACTGTAATGGTCAGCTGATTTATATCAGCAGACTGGTCCATATCAGTAGGGTAGATAGGTCAGTAGACTAGTCTAGAACCTGCTGAAGACTGAAGGCTGAGGGATCAAACTCGATTCTGAAGGCTAAGGGATCAAACTTAGTAATTTAAGTCAAGGATATGGAATCGAATTTAGGCAAGTCTCGTGATGACCTAAAGCGATTACATATACCTTGTGTAGAAGGTCTAAGTTCCATAAGTTGGATGATGTTTGGAACTTGGTTATAATTAAAAAGGTGTAATCTAACTTCACAAATAAAAGTTAGATAAAAAACGATCATTTGCATTGTATTTTATACACACAAATTGCGGTTCGAATAGATCGATAGGTATCTCACAGACGATGAACCCGCGATAAAATACCTCGGTTAATTCAAGATTATATTGGAAGATTACATGGATAAGGACAGCCAACTACCTCTGACTTATCAAACAAATCAAAGGCTAAGATTAAAAGAACGTTGGGATGATTCAGATTTTTATCCAATAGTTATAAGTCAAAGGGTGGACAGACTGCATTGTCAAAAAGGAATTCTGATAGTGTCAGTCCTATGAACAGTGACAGAAAGCAAATCAGATGGGACAAAAACAAGGAACGGTTACATTTGAATTTCAAATACAAGTCACATGCATTCTTGCCTATAAATAGAGGACTTTCAACTCAGAAACAAGATGATGAAAACTGATAAACTTTGAAGAGATATTTTACTGAGCTGAAAAACACCCTGCTGAACTTACTGAACTTAAAGCTACTGATCCAGAGAAATTCTTCAAGTGTATTCTGCTTTCAAGACATATCAAGTATACACACTTGAAGACTGCAAGCTGCTGATTATATCATCCTAATCAAGCTGCTGCAACTGAATCATTTATTTGATTCAATATTTATTTTATAAAGAACCTGCTGAAGACAGTGAAGCACAATTGTGTGAAAGACTGTTGTTTGTGGTGGAGCTGGTGAAGAGGTAATCCTACCCTTCAAGGACCATTGGAAGACTCAGGAGCAGCAATCCTACCTGTTCCCAGTTTTCAGTTTGTGAAGCCATAGTTATTGGTGAAGGACAAGCAACCTTAGGAATCTTTGTAAAAGCTACATCAAAGATCTCTAGTGAATTTCCTCCAACATCACGGGAGAAGAGTGGACCGACGGGATTACACCACCCGGAACCACGATAAAATCTCGCCTACTTACTTTCAAAGCATTTACATTACGCACTTAGTTTATTTTACACATCAACCTACCGAATCTAGCAAGCGAAATCACACACTTACACTACGAGTATCTAATACTTAGTATCATATTTATCAACAAGTATTAAGGCTTAATTTTGATATTATTCCATTGCCGCACAAATTCACAAACTCAACTATCGTAGACTATCGTTTATCGGCGAGCTGCGAGGTATCGACGAGGCTCGAAGTTGCAGAATTTGTTAACTCCAAAAGTTTTAAGTGTTAAGTTTATTCAACTCCCCCCCCCTCTAAACTTAACCAAAGCCTTTTCAAGGGACCAACAATTGGTATCAGAGCAGTGCTTCTGTTCGAAGAAATCCTACTTGTTGTACTTGTGAAAATTCTTTGTAAACTCTTTCAAATCACTGATTTTCAAAGTCTTGCATCATGGATAACACTCAGTATGCTAGAACTATGCTGATGTGTTCTCTAGATAGATTTGATGAATATAAACGTCGAATGCAGGATTACCTTGCGCAACTCATGATGAGATGATGGATGTACTAAGCGATGGACCACCGGAGATTACCAAGGCAATAAAGTGGGTGATACAACCGAGTACATTCCTAAACCAAAAAGAGAATGGAATGCGAAGACGAGAAAAAGAGCAAACCTCAACAATATTGCTATTGACATCATTTATAGAACCTTGGATAGCAATATGTACATGAAGGTTAAAGATTGCAAAACTGCAAAGGAACTTTGGGACAAGATACATTTGATCTGTGAAGGCACTGATGCAATAAAGAAGAATAAAATCAGTGTGGTCAAAAAGAGATTTCAAAAGTTCAAGATGCTACCAAATGAAACCATTGAGCAAATGGAATCAAGATTTAATGCAATCCTGGATGAACTTACCCTGCTGAGTGTAAGTTATTCAAAAGAAGAAATAAACACCAAAATCTTGGAGGCTCTACCGCAAAAGATGTTTGGAAAACGAAGGTGACTGCAATAGAAGAAATGAGAAAGTTGCATGAAGAAGACACCTTCAAGTTGTTTTCAGATCTCAAGGCTTATGAATTTAGCAAAAAGCTTGTACCTGAGACTGAAAAAAAAGAGCCGAAGACCACTGCATTGGCTGCTTCACATCAAGAAGAAACATCAGGAGGACAAGATGATCTGTTGGATGAAATGCAGGAGCAGATTGCCCTCCTGAGCAAGAAAATCAGGATGATGAAGACAGGAAAGGCCCCTGCAAGAAACTTCATAAAAAGGCCTACTGAAAGGAAGAAAGAAGAATCAAAGAAAGATAATGACTATCTGTGTTTTCATTGCAAGAAACCAGGACACTTCAAACCTGACTGTCCTGAGTTAAAACAAAGTAAGGAACCTGATTATCTTTGCTTCAACCGCAAGAAGCCTGGACACTTTAGACCTGATTGTCCAGACCTACCGAAGACCAAGAGTCAACAAAGAAGACATGGCAAGAAGGCTATGGTTGCTGAAGATGAATCAGGGTATGAAGTGGAATCTTAAAAGGGAAATGAATCAGATGACACAGCACTGGTTGCTAATAAGGAAGATTATGCTTTGATGGCCAATATGGATGAAAGTGAGGAGGTGTACAATACTGTATCCATCAATACTCCCGCCTGGAAGTGATTGTGAATCAACTTGTGGTTCAAATCCTAGAAATTCGACAATAATGAGACTTTGGATGTCATCCTTAATCAATCGAGGATAATACAATCTGGTTATGAGATTGTGAAGGCGAAAAAGAAGCTACTTTGAATTAGATGTTGGAAGATTGAAATTTGAATTAAGAGTTCTCAAAGGTAAGGAAAAAGATGTTGGACGAGAATCGTGTAAGCCTGTCGATCATCCCGGCGGCCCCCGAATCCGCTCGAACCATCTTGCTCCACTACCGCATACAAATCTAGAAAGCCTTATGGTGATAAAACGGGGCTTGGATTTGGAACTCAACAATCCAAAAAGAGTGGATCCAGTAAGGTTACTGAACCTAGCACCAGAATTGACCCTAAGTTTGTACCAGCACAAGATCCAACTCCAAGTAAGTTTGCTGAGGTAGTGAAACCTACTGAGAATACTTCAAGGAAGCAAAATCAGAAGTCAAAGAAGTCAACAGCTCCTAACAAAAAGAACAAATCCAAAAATAGGACTGCTGTACCTTCTAGACATACTGATAGCAGACCTGCTACCAAGTCTGCTAGACCACAAAAAGGTAAAGGTCAGAAATATTCCAAGGATAAGAATTCTAAATCTAAAAATGTTAATCATTCAAGGGATACTTATCTCAGGGGGATAGGCAGACTGTTCCCTACTGATGATGATTGGAATATTCCTGTATTCGCCGATAGAAACAACCAAGTATAACCATGCTCGCTAGGGTAAAACCTAAGCAATGGAATCAAAGCAAAGGACTCGGCAGAGGACTTATAAAAGGCCTCAGCAGGGACCTCAGCAGACTCCATACTACAGGGCTGTTCCTAACAGACAACATACAAATGGTTATACTAATGCTTCTAACACCAAAAGTCACTTCAAACAGCATTATAAACCAAAAGTCCATAACACAACCTACTATAAGAACTTATGGATGTGTGGAATACATGTATGAACCAAAATATGACACTTTTAGGAGAAGACCTTATGGAAACTTACCAAAAGTCATGCTTACTACTGACCACTATGGACCCAAACAGGTTTGGGTAACTAAAATGTATTAACTTTGTTTTGTAGGGTGTCTGGTACTTTGACAGTGGATGTTCCAGACATATGACAAAGAATAAGCACTGTTTATTAAACTTTGTGGCAAAAGATGGTCCAAGGGTGAATTTTGGCAACAAGAATACACCTGGATACACAAGAGGATATGGCACACTTGTGAGAAATGGACTTACAATCAAGAATGTTGCATATGTGGAAGGACTGGACTACAAACTTGCCGAGCCTTTGGACAATTTCGTGATATGGGATACAAGGTCACTTTTGACAAAAACAATTGTATTGTCATTAGTGAAAGAGGTGATCAAGTTGTACATTTGGTAGAAGACAACAAAACATGTATGTTGTGGATTGGTCTACTGCAGTTCCGAAACTCGCTCGATTCGCATACCAAATCTGAACTCAATTGGTTATGGCACAAGAAGTTGAATCATTTAAACTTTGATGATATCAATCAGTTAGTGAAGAAGAAGCTGGTGATTGGTTTACCTGAGATCACATTCAAAAAGGATGCTATATGTGATGCATGTCAGCAGGGTAAACAGATAAAGTCAAGCTTCAAGTCAAAAACTAAACAATCAACTAATAGAGTGTTGGAGCTGATGCATATGGATCTATTTGGACCAATAACTCCAACAAGTGTAACAGGAAAGAAATACACCTTAGTGGTTGTGGATGATTATTCAAGGTACACTTGGGTGATATTTATGAACAAGAAAAGTGAAACACTCAAAAGCATGCCTAATCTTTTAAAGAGATTACAAAATGAGAAAAGTTTAACAAGAATAAAAATAAGATCGATCGTTGTGTCTTGAATTTCTCAACAAAGTTATAAGAGAATTCGTGAACGAATGGTGTACTACATCAACTTGTCGTCGTTGGTACACCTCGGCAAAATGGGGTTCTTTGAAAGAAGAAATAGAACTTTAAAGGAAGCAGGAAGGACAATGATATGTGAAGCTTTGCTACCCGAAAGATATTGGGTCAAGCAGTTAATACAAGCATGCTATACACAAAACAGAACATCAGTGACCAAGAAGCTGCTGAAGACACCTTATGAGATTTGGAATGGAAGGAAACCAAATATATCCTATTTCCATCCATTTGGAAGCAAGTGTTTTATACTAAATCACAAGGTTCATTTGAAGACATTCCAACCAAAATCAGATGAAGGAATTTTCTTGGGATATTCTTCAGTCAGTAAGGCATTCAGGGTACTGAACAAGAGGTCACTGAAACATGAAGAAACAATCCATGTTGTGTTTGATGAACCTAAGTTCACTGGTATGGAAGATGAAGATTGTGAACCTGCTGAGAATCAACAAGTCACTGATCCAGATTGTGTTGAAGTTTTGGAAAGATTCAATGACTTGAAAGTTTCTGATACTGCCCCTGCTGGTGACAATACTGATGCAACAACTGTGAAGCTATTCAAGGATCTGCTGAACCCCATGTTGTTGAAGAAGCTACAGGAGACCTTACTGAAGATGAGGTTCCTGATAATCAAACCAACCAGAATCCTCAATGGTTAAGGAATCACCCTGCTGAACAAGTTATTGGCAATGTACAGCAAGGTGTAAGGACTATAAGACAACTGGAAGCTATGTTTACTTGTTTTCTATCTCAAATGGAACCTAAAGTTCTTGAAGAAGCAATTTCAGATCCAGATTGGATAATTGCTATGCAAGAAGAATTGAATGAATTTGAAAGAAATCAAGTTTGAACACTAGTTGAAAGGCCAAGTCATGCAAATATCATTGGTACTAAGTGGGTATACATAAATAAACTTGTTGAATCTGGTACCATTGTAAGGAATAAGGCCAGACTAGTTGCAAAAGGCTATTCTCAAGCAGAAGGAATAGATTTTGATGAAACTTATGCACCTGTTGCAAGATTGGAAGCTATCAGATTATTCTTGGCATATGCCGCATATAAGAACTTTAAAGTATATCAAATGGATGTCAAAAGTGCATTTCTGAATGGCATTCTAGAGGAGGAAGTGTATGTACAGCAACCTGCTGGATTTGAAGTTAAAGATCAAGAAGATAAAGTGTATAGACTCAACAAAGCACTTTATGGATTGAAACAAGCACCAAGAGCATGGTATGAGACTCTATCTCAATTCTTGGTGGACAATGGTTTTACAAAAGGCACCATTGACAAGACACTTTTCGAGAATCATGAAGGGAACAAAGGCACCCCGTTTGGTACGATGCATTTATGTGGATGACATAATATTTGGTTCGAAAATGATTTACTTTGTGAAAATTTTGCAAATCTAATGAAGAGTAAATTCCAAATGAGTATGATGGGAGAATTGAACTACTTCTTGGGATTGCAAGTCAAACAGTTGAAAGATGGAATCTTCATTCATCAAACCAAGTACACCAAAGAGTTGCTGAAGAAGTTTGGTATGGAAAACAGCACCAAGATATCAACTCCAATGAGTACAAACATCAGATTAGATGAAGATAAAGAAGGCAAAGATGTTGATCAGACTTTATACGAAGGATGATAGGCGTCTGTTGTACCTTACTACCGGACGGACTCGATATATCCTTTCTTTGTAGGTGTTTGTGCAAGATTTCAATCTAAACCTAAAGAAAGTCATTTAGGTGCAGTCAAGAGAGTTCTCAAGTACCTAAAGGAGACTTTGGGAGTAGGGATATGGTATTCCAAGGATGGAAGTTTCAAAGTTATATCCTACTCAGATTCTGATTATGCTGGATGCAAGATTGATAGAAAAAGCACCACAGAACCCGTCGTTAATGGGAAGTAGACTCGGTCTCCCGGTTCAAGAAGAAACGAGAATTCAATATCAACTTCCACTGCTGAAGCTGAATATATAGCTGCTGGAAGTTGCTGTGCACAAGTACTGTGGCTAAGACAACAGTTAAGGGATTATGGAATTGAAGAAAAGGAAATTCCAATTATGTGTGACAATACAAGTGCAATTGCAATCACAAAAAATCCTGTTTTACACTCAAGAACCAAGCACATTGATGTGAGACATCATTTTATAAGAGATCATGTTGAAAAGAAAGATGTGGTGGTTCAATATATCCCTACTGAAAATCAACTTGCTGATATTTTCACTAAACCACTTGATAGTGAAAGATTTGCCAAATTAAGGACTGAACTTGGAATTATAAAAGTTGACTGATATTCAGCAATGTACTGGAATTCACCAAGGGGATTAGTCTTTGCTATGTTGGGTGAACTCACTTAGCAGATTAGTCATTGGTATCAACAATTCCATGTACTTATGTTTGGACATTTGAGCAAATGAGGTTGCCAAGGGGATTGGTCTTTGTCATGTTGGGTGAGCTCACTTGACAGATCAGTCATTGGTATTAAACCTCATCTTGTATTATCAATTGAACAAAACTAGAAGAAGTTAAGGATCAGCAGAGTCACTTTGTCAGCAGGCTGCTGAAGTATCTTTATCAGCAGACTGCTGAGCCAACCCTGCTGAGGACAACCCTCCTGAATGGAACGTTATTCAGTCAAACTTTACTAAAGTCAAAAAGCAGTTTGGCGGGATATTTATCCCATCCTTTATTACCATAGTTAACACGATCTAACGGTTACAAACGTTATGGAGGAGTTATGGGCCACGTGTCAATTTACTCAGATTAATCGTGGTTAACATCAATGTACGTGCACTGACAGTTACAATTACTCACTGTCTATTTATACAGACCTACACGCAGCAGATTCTCTCTACTTGCAAAATCTGCTATATCTCTGTTTTTACACTGTGTGAACACAGATTTACAATCTATCTTCTTCATCTCATTTTTTCTCATAACAATGGCGGAAAGGATTGATGTTCAGATTGAATCAAGCAAAAGTGTTAGAGGCTTTGTTGTTGATGCAAACAAAACAGAGTTGGCCATCAACATTGGTACAAGAATAAGGAGGTTTGCAGGTTTGGAAAATATACTCAATATAAGATTGGAAACAATATCATACACAAATGTTATTGATTTCTGGAAGAACATGGTTGTGGAAGAAGGAAGTGAAGCATTCAAGACAACTGTGAATGCTGAGGAGATTGAAGTTTCCCCTAGTCTACTGAGGGAAGTTTTTGGTTTTGAAGAAGTGGTAGATGCACCAACAAATCCTAAAGCAATAGGACTATCCAAGATGGATTTTGTTGACAAAATCAAAACAAATGCAGCCACCAAATCTATTCCATGCATCAATGTGAAACACATTGGATTTGAGTACAACCCGTGAGCAAGCTCATTGCAAAGAACATACTTGGGACCGGTTGGAAGTATGGACACTCTATCGGGACCCAAGATAGAGCCGATGATGATCATTTGCGAAGCATGAAGTTTGATTGGGTGGTTACTTCATTCATTACATGAAGAAGGTAGCCAAGGAAGAAAAAGATGGAAAAAGGAAATCTAAGGCCTTGCCCTTAGGATTAATGGTTCAGACCCTGTGAATCACTTGAAGGTTCCTGATATTGAACCTGAGAAGATTAATCAGTCTAGATACAAGAAGGAAATTGATTATGCTATTCCTGGTCTAGATGATGATGAAGATGTTGCTAAACCTGCTGCTGATGATGATAGTGATGGAGATAATACTAAACCTGCTGCACCAAAAAAGACCACTGAGAAAAGAAAGGCTGTAGATACAAGGAAGATCACTGAGATCTTAAAGCCTAAGAAGACAAGGAAGCAAACAGCAGAGACTGCTGAGGGTCCAGCTGAATTTGAAGGTACTGACCCTGCTGTTGCTGCAAGAAGAACTGTTGTTGAGATATTAAGGGAACAACAGATGGAAGCTAGTAGAAAGAGAAAGTCTACTAGAACTGATGATGATGAACCCCTCTCCAAGAGGATGAAGGAGATTGCCACAAAGAAAAAGTATGGCAAAGGTAAGGAATTGAAAATCTTGGAAAAACAAAGAGTCCAAGAAGAAGCATCAGTAGAAGAGGAAGAAGAAGCTATTGAGGCTGAGCCCTTAACTATCATCAAGCCTGTGGAAATTACTGACTCCTCACCAGAAGAAGTTGTTAAGCCTACTGATAGTGAACAGGTTGTTGTTGAACAATCTGTTGAAGAATCACAGGAGTCTACTGCACTAGAGCCTGCTGTAGAAACTGTTCAATCTACCGAAGCCGAAGTTTGCACGGAGTTGTTGTTGAGCAACTCGTTGGAAATATACGAGCCGGTTCGACCCCGAGCCCGCCGTAGTATCTACTGAAGACCCACAACAAACTACTGAACCTGAACCTGCTGTGGTAGTTTAAGAATTGGTTGAAGACCCTGCAAGTGTTGCAAGAACTCAGGGGGAAGAGCAGTCTGCTGCTAACCCTGCTGATGAGCATGTAAGTCAGGGGGAACCAAGTGTTGTACAGATGGAAGTAGTAGGCACAAATTTACAACCTCAGCAAACTACTGACTTTGAAACATCTGTTGAAGAAACAATGAACCTACTTGTTGGAACCTTTGGAGGTCAACAAGGCACTGAAGTTGCTCCCAGAAGATCTTTCATGCCCTTTGAAAGGCATGTGAAAGAAAAGAAGAAAACAGAAGAGTATGTAGATCCCAAACTTCAGCAAGTTGCTGACTATTTCCAATGGAAGTTTGGTTTCTACAAGAGACAAAAGCCAGCTGCTGAACCTATGACAGACTTTGAAGAATGGGCTTTTGACAAGTTGGGAGTAGAGAATTTGTTGGACCTAGTTGATACCACTTTGCTGCAATCCAGATTGATGGACCTATTTGATGAACAACAGAAAGAGGAGGGTATCAAGTTTAGGGATCCAAGAGATGACAATGATGATTCATCCTCATCATCAGATTCTAGAGGTGATTTTCCCTCTGGACCAGGAGGAACTAGTGGGACTGCGATATTAATAGAACAACCGCACACAACGGTCGCGATATCGGTAAGTCCGCCGAGGGCCGCAGATCGGAGAGATGGATGAGGATCTACAGGATCTCACCATGGATGATCTGGAGGCATTGATCAATGAAGGAGTCAATTTAAGTGCTGGTAGGCTAGCTGATGAATCATATACATTCCATGTTGTAGAGCCTACTGCACAAATTGAAGCTCAACAGAGTGAGGATTTGGATGAAGAGAAGGTTACTGATTATAGTGAACCTAGTGCCAGCTCAGAGGAATCTATTGAATATCAAGATGGATTTGACTTTGAGGGCATTCTTACTAAAACTGCCATTATCCTGACCAAGATTGGTCATGCTGAAGGATTCCAAGTGGATAATGAGGCTATATTCAATCCACAGAGAGTTGAAGAGGAGGTACAAGGTTGTTGAGTTACAAACAGCACTTGGACACAGGTTGGAACATGAGGTACAGGGCCTGTTTTGTGTACTACAGGCTGCTGATTTACAAACAGCACCTGGACAAAGGTTGGAACCAGTTTTGGGTTTGGAGGAAACCCCTTCTGTTCAAGAGGCTACTGTAGTGGAGCCTACTGGAGTCAAGACCATTAAAGGGAAAGATGGTCAGCAGACTGCTGTTAATGAGGATGAGCAGATACTGGACTATGACTTTAGTGATGAAGAGTTCCAAATGCCTGAAGAAGAAAATGTTGATGTTGATCCCCCCAGGGCATTTGTACCTATTTTTGAAGAACCAGCCATTGATCCTATCTTAGAAGAATATGAAGGACCTAATCCTGCTGGATTAGATAGGAGTTGGGCATTGGTTGTGAGCAATCAGAGGCCACAATACAATGTTGAGGAGCCTGCTGATGAGGCTACTGGTGGAAGAATGACCAGTGATGTGCCAGTTGAAGTTTTGAATGAGTTAAGGACTGTGAGGCATGATATGCAACAGTTAAGAACTCAACTGGATAGACAAGAAGAGAGATTTGAAGAAGCGATGAAACTCGGTGAATGAAAACAGACAATCTGCTGATACAGTTGCTTCAAACTTCACATCTACTCAAAATGCTGTGAATGATATGATACTAGATGTGAGGGGAATCAAGGTAGGAAACACAGAAAAAGAGAAGTTTCTGAAAGACCAACTTACATCCATTCATCAGAAACTAGACAAACTTGCTGAAACACCTAAGCCTGCTGAGGCTGCTGGAACATCCCAACTTGCTGGGTTGGATCCTAAAGTTACTGAAAAGATCAATCTACTGGAAGAGACCCTGCAATCAAGGATTACTGCAATTGATACTAGAACTGAGATTATGGAAGGACAACTGAATAATCTGGTAATCTCACAGGAGGGTGTTCATGGCCTAATGTCCCGGTTTGTTGATGATGTCACTAAGGGGAAGAGGGCCAAACAGCAGTAGCAAAAGAGGCTGCAAGACTCTTTGCAAAGAAAAGATGGGAGGATGAGACTAATGCTTACAGACAACCTGCACCTGGCAGAGTTCAACTTACTGATGATCTCCTCAGACAATACAAGAAAGAATACTATAACAGAAGGAAACCTTATCATGACAAGGGATATCATGAAGGTCTAAACTCTTTCTTGGGATTGAAATTTTGGGAAGCAAGAGTCAAAGCCTTAAGGGCAACTTACAGAGGTGGAAGAGGTGGAAGAAGTGGCAGAGGTGATAGGACTTTGCCTATCACAAAAGCAAAGGACTCACTTGATGAATTCAAGGAACTATACATGAAGTTTGGATTCAGAGTGAATCAAATTAATCTTCTCCTGCATGAAGCATGGAAGTGGTGGAAAGAAGTAAATCCCTACATTGATTTTACAATGATTGAAAATGAATGGATGAGGGACATGATAGAGGAAATCAGAGCCTACCAAGAACAAGTGGAGAAGGCTAGACAGGAAAGAGAAAGAAGACAGTAGATCAGCATACTTATCACATTTTATCTTTGCTGCATCTAGACTGTAATAACAATGAACAATTGATTATAATGAGAACTGACTGAAATTTGTTCTGTTTTTGTTTTTATCTTTTTGCTTTGCTGTTAGGTGAGGGTAGTGGCATCATCACCAAAAAGGGGGAAATTATTGGACTTATTTCTATGTTTTGATGTTGAGTGCCAGACTAGCTGTTATAGTGCAAAGGCAAAAAGATGTCTAGATCAAATGTATAGGTTTATTAGAGTTTGATTTATGAATAGGTTTGATCAAACAAGCACTGTAATGGTCAGCTGATTTATATCAGCAGACTGGTCCATATCAGTAGGGTAGATAGGTTAGTAGACTAGTATAGAACCTGCTGAAGACTGAAGGCTGAGGGATCAAACTCAGTTACAGAAGGCTAAGGGATCAAACTTAGTAATTTAAGTCAAGGATATGGAATCAGAATTTAGGCAAGTCTGTGATGACCTAAACTGATTACATATACCTTGTGTAGAAGGTCTAAGTTCCATAAGTTGGATGATGTTTGGAACTTGGTTATAATTAAAAAGGTGTAATCTAACTTCACAAATAAAAGTTAGATAAAAGCAATCAGCTGCATTGTATTTTATACACAGCAAATTGCAGTTCAGCAGACTGATGGGTATCTCAGCAGACTGATGAACTTGCTGATAAAATACCTCGCTTAATTCAAGATTATATTGGAAGATTACATGGATAAGGACAACCAACTACCTCTAACTTATCAAACAAATCAAAGGATGAGATTAAAAGAACGTTGGGATGATTCAGATTTTTATCCAATAGTTATAAGTCAAAGGGTGGACAGACTGCATTGTCAAAAAGGATATTCCAGTGTCAGTCCTATGAATAGTGATAGAAAGCAAATTAGATTGGACAAGAACAAGGAACGGTTACATTTGAATTTCAAATACAAGTCACATGCATTCTTGCCTATAAATAGAGGACTTTCAACTCAGAAAGAAGATGATGAAAACTCATAAACTTTGAAGAGATATTTTACTGAGCTGAAAAACACCCTGCTGAACTTACTAAACTTAAAGCTACTGATCCAGAGAAATTCTTCAAGTGTATTCTGCTTTCAAGCCATATCAAGTATACACACTTGAAGACTGCAAGCTGCTGATTATATCATCCTAATCAAGCTACTGCAACTGAATCATTTATTTGATTCAATCTTTATTTTATAAAGAATCTGCTGAAGACAGTGAAGCACGTTGTGTGAAAGATCGTTGTTTGTGGTGGAGCCTGGTGAAGAGGCAATCCTACCCTTCAAGGACCAAAGTGGAAGACTCGGGAGCAAAGCAATCCTACTGTTCCCGAGCTTTCGGTTGTGAAGCCATAGTTATTGGTGAAGGACAAGCAACCTTAGGAATCTTTGTAAAAGCTACATCAAAGATCTCTAGTGAATTTCCTCCAACATCACAAGAGAAGAGTGGACTGACAGTATTACACCACCTAGAACCACTATAAAATCTGCCTACTTACTTTCAGCATTTACATTCTGCACTTAGTTTATTTTACACATCAATCTACTGAATCTAGCAACTGAAATCACACACTTACACTGCTGAGTATCTAATACTTAGTATCATATTTATCAACAAGTATTAAGGCTTAATTTTGATATTATTCCGCCGCACAAATTCAAGCAAACTCAACTATCGTAGACTATCGTTTATCGCGGAGCTGCGAGGTATCAGATCGACATCTACCGTCGAAGTTGCAGAATTTGTTAACTCCAAAAGTTTTATGTGTTAAGTTTATTCACCCCCCCCCCCCCCCTCTAAACTTAACCAAAGCATTTTCAAGGGACCAACATATATTTTATTTTGCAATATTAGTTAAATAAATGACAAAATCTTGGCTGACTTTGGGGATAATATTGGCGCCATTTTTTGATAAGAAGCAAGCTTGGAAGAAACTAGATACATTGGCCTTGGAAAATTCAAGGTACATTGTATTTTGGGAAGCATTGAATGAAGTTACATTGAACTCATCTCACCACAAAAATTGGCGCCACCTTTTGGAGTTTTTGAGAAAAACTGTTATCTTATTTATGCTATTATTCATGTACTTAGTTTTTGCAAGTGTCCTATAAATAGCCATCCATTTGTAACTTGAAAAATCATTCAACTTTTATCAATATAACATATATTTTCTCCTTGGAAAAGTGTGTGTTGAAATTCTCTGGAAAGAGTTTTCTAAATCCGGATTATCAAGGGTCTAAGAAACCCTAGTAGGTATCCATATACCAAGGTGCTTAGAAACGGGTTTTCTAAGTGTTGTGGTGATTCCAAGGTGCTCCCACACAAGTTATGATTGTCTCAAGGAGCTTACTATTCCAAGGTGCTGCCACACAGGTTGTGGTTGTGTCAAGGACCCTCTTCCAAATACCTTCAAATCCACGGTCCAAAATATAAAGCAAGTCAACCTTTCCAGGTTTCACTTTAGTTGGAATCAGAGCACAGCGGATTGAGGGTACTATATCCTTTTCTTTTTTTATATTATCTTCTTATCTAACAAAAAAAAAACAAAAAGAACCTAAAGTTCTGAAAATCTGCAGCATCAGTTCGTATTCCGAATCCATTTTGGGTACGTTATACATATCCAATTTCTCTCAAGCTTGGTGATCTTATAAGAAATTCCATGTTCTACTACTTTCGTTTTTTGAGTTATTCTAGATTCATAATCAATTTGGCTGCAATCTGCGACGTAAGTCACTGTTGTAAATCTTCAAATATTTCTGACAGATTGCACCAGTTATCCGATTGTTTGACCAACCTCTACACCTCCAAAAAATCTGAAATTTTTACCACAACTAAATCATCCTGTTATCTACGTTTTCTCTCTTGACCTTATCTCGGAATTCAATGCTGATCATATTCTAAACTGCCCCACAACATTCTGTCTAAATCATGGATAGCAACGAAAGATCTCGAATTGTCAAGGCACATCGCCGGAGTGTGGACGATGATAGATATCCCCACAAGACTATAGTGACCGAGAGTGGCGGGAGTTATCTGATTGGGAGATGGATCTAGCATATGAAAGAGAACGACAAGGGCGATTGCAAGCCATTCGCAAAGCCAAGTTGAAAAGACAAAAAGAATTACAAAATGATAAATTGATAAAAGGGATGTGTAGTAGGATTGTTGAGAAGCTGCAAGATAGTTTGAATAAGGAATCAGAACGATGGAAGAAGGAAGAGGAACTATTTTGGGCTAATTTTTGGGCGTAAGATGCAAAACGGTCGGCTGAAATTAAATGGAAACATTGCTGGATTAGTACGGAAAATGAACAGGTTAATAACATTCGAGAGAAGAAATTGGATGCTGATCAACATATTGATATGTGCGATGTTGTTAAGATCAAGGAGCCAGAAATTGAGATGATGGTGGAACCATGTGAGCCACAAGTTGTAGAGTTCATTAATTCATCTTTGCTGGTACATGATGATTATCCACACAAGGAGAATACCGGGCTGTTTGATTCAACAAATGCAACCCCTATATTGCCTTTGTATGATCTATTTCCAATTGATAATAACGGGAAACCGGCGCACACTTTTGTTGACCCATTTTTATATCGTCCTCTTGACTTTATCATTGCTGATTTTTTATCCGTGGAATCTAAGTTGTGCCCATAGGATGATTGTGTTAGGTGTAGTGCCCGAAAGACAATTTGTGTAATTGTTTTTGATAATGGATAATAGAATTTATCTCACTTTATTACTTGCTTTTTGCTTGTAAGTAATACACTGCTGCAAACCCTAAGTATATCAGTATATAACTGCTTAACTCTGTGTATGGCATGCACGTGAGGATTGAGTTAGTTGTGACATACTTAAACTATTAGTCCGCGGTGAACTTAATCAGAGTTTAGTGTATCATGATTAAAACACCAATAATGCGCCCAGAACACCTTAGGGTGTGATACTCTTATCCGGACGGTCGGTAGAGGGCACCTGAGTAGGGCATTTAAATATGATGGGATTCATATCGGACTGGACCGATTTAATCTGGATTTCTCGATATAATACCGTAATCGACTTATTAAATCATTAGATGATCATATATGGATTGACCTTAATCCTGAGGTGAACACAGGGTACTACTTGTCTCGGGGTAGTGTTTGATGTGTTAGTTAAGGATCACTTTGATATGTGATCTGAGTCACTTCTCGTTGGCACTATTCCCTGATGAGTGAGTAGTTCTAAGTTTCATAGACACGGAATCCATTCCTTCCTGCGGGAAGTAGAGAGGCAGTCCCCTTATTTGTTTGCCTAAGAAAATGATCGATCGCGGGAGTTCATATTGGACTAATTAGCTACTAGTCTGGTATGTGAACTAATTAATCACAAGGGGTTAATGGTAAATAAGGATAAGATATTCTGAGTCGGGTTTACGGAGACTTCACAATCAGAATGGACTGTCTATGAAGGGTTAGTCCGTACGTAATGATTATATCAATGGACGCTTATTTACTCATAAGATTTGAGTGTAAGTATATATCTATAGTTGGTAGAGTTCAGTTTCGGGTTTCTGGTGGCGTAATCCCGGAATTAGTAATTTAAGTGTAAATATTCTGTTCGATGAATATTTTACTTAATTTATTGGAGCTACTGGTTTACGTCAATGGTCCCTAACGTGGCTCCTATAATACGAGTATTTTCTTGTTATTGGGCCTCAGTGATAATTAATTGGCTAGGCCAATTAGTTTATATGCAAAATATTATTTAGTTGGGCTAAATAATATAATACACAGAAAATACATTTTTTGTGGGCCTAAAACCCTAAGGTGTGGTGCCTCCCTTCTCATAAAATGCAAGAATTGATTTTCTTGTGTGATTAATTATTTACTTGGTAAGTAATTAATTAATAAAAGATAATTGATTTGTAATTGATTGATTGATTAATCAAAATCGTTTATAAATGGAATTATTTTTTATTGTGATTTATTTTTAATTATTTATTTAATTAATTAGAAACTTCGAGGCCAAGGATTTACTCTCCTATATAAAGAGAGTTGTTCCAAGACATATGAAAGATGAAATTTTCGACATACACACATAAAATAGAAAGAAAAACTTGTTTCTTGTCTTGGGTTTCTCGTGGAAAAAAACTTTTAGTTTTTCTTCATGCATATCAAGGAGGTTTCAATTCCAAGGATCAGTGTCCACCAACCGTCGTTTGGAGAACCCGTTGGAAGCTCATCCAACTATTGGTAAGTAGTAGATTTAAACCCCCATGTAGGAAGTTTAGATCCTTTATTTATGATATGTAGTATATAGATCGTGATCCATCCGCTGTGCAAAGATCTGTTTTTGTACAGATCTGAGCTCCTACATCCTTCATGTGGTATCAGAGCTAGTTTCCACGATCTATGAATTATATTCATTGATAAACGATTTAAAAAGAGTGTAATTGCATGTAGATATTTTTTTAATATATGCATATGTGAATGGTTGTTGTGGTTGAAGAGATGGATTAATTGGGGTTGGCACTGTTTACCCGTTAGATCTATTGTAAACTCATATAAATTCATTATATGAGTATAGGAAATTTTGTAATTTATTTGTTAATGTAATTTTAAATATCCAATAAATAGATCTGTTTTCTTGCTGTTCGGTTTTTCTGTTTTTCCGGTGATTGAGCCGTTGAAACGACAATCCCTCAAGTCAAAATAAATATCAAAAGTTGATGAACAAGACCTCATAATTCCGTGTCAATCGTAGTCCGTTCCGATATCAGATCGCTGCAATAAATTCGCTTCTGTAACAGAAAAGCACAGCAGCCATAAAAACCCTAGCTGTGAGTTTGTCAAGTTTCTGGAAGAGTTTGGAACGTTGAGACAAAGATCCGACTGTTTAGATTGACTAACATGAAGTTATGAACAACCCTTAAAAATTTCAGGTCAATCGGGTTTTGTCTCGATGCCCGATCAGCTCCAGGAAAACACAGCTGCGCCGCAGTTATAAACAGATGCAGTAGTTGGATCGGCGGATTACTGGAGAAAATTGGGCCATCGAAACTCAGATCCAACCGTCCATATTGAAGTAGGAGGAGTGAAGAACAGGCCCACAAAGTTTCGTGACAATCAAATTTCGTTTGGATGCCCGATGATTGATGAAACAGATCAGCAGCAGATTGTATTAGAAACTAGTAAACCCTAGTTAGGGTTTATTTATTTATTTTCTAATAGGTTAGATACGGGGGTGCCAACGGTCCATCATGATGTTTATTTTCTGCACTAGTATGTATGCTTAGGATGTATGTGTAGAACTAGAAAATTTACATGACATGCATCATATCATGAATTCCACTCCATATGCATATACATGTAGAAATTAATTCGAGGAATTAGTTAGGCATGTATACAAAACGTGTTTAGTTTTAATTAATTGTATGATATTAATTAGACACTAATTAGGGAAACTGAGGATTCCGGGTTTTGTCAATCGTCATGGTTAGGTGATGGATTCTCGGTGAATCCCACCTTGCGAAAGCATAGAGAGTAAAATCCTGAAACCTCGACGAGATTGCGTTTTTTGTCCGTAGTGTCTACTTGAAAGTTTCATGTTAAGGGATTGAACAATTATGGGTGAATATGGTTTGAAAGTTGTCAAACCATGGATGGGTGGTCAACTAAGCCACGGCTTGATCGACTTATCCATCCACGTGTGGCATTTGCACGGGGATCCGGCAAGGCTGAGCTATCCGATGATCGACTACGGCTCAACGGTGCTCCCCTAGCCCTGATTCGTCCGACGGCCACATATGTTCCAACGAATAGGTCGGGTGGGCTAGGCCACATAACCGACACCATTCAGGCCCATGATTTATTGTTCCTTAAAAATACATCAAGTCCAAAAATGAAATCAGTAAACCCACCACTTTTTCAAAAATATTGAGTGGGAGCGGGGAAGGCGACATTCGACCCCATAGCCTCTACTGTTGACACAATCAACGTGAGAGAATGGTGACGCATCTTGCCTGCCTGGGACCAGCCTCCCTAAGGAAGGCCTTCACCTCTCTCAAAATTCAAGGCTTGGTCTCCGAAAGGATAGGATTTTGGGTACTCGTCGGGTCACTGACCGACCCTAAGGCGGCACTGAGGTGTGAGAAAAAATCCTTGGAACGGTATGATAGACTATGCATTAGTTTATAGTTCCTAAAATCATTTAGTGGTGTATAATTTGGATTTATTTTCTGTCAATTTTATTTACAACAATCCGTATATCTCTATAGGGTACTAGACTGCTAATGTATGTTTTAAATTGACTAGTAACGACTTTGTTAAAAGTGGTAAGTAACTAGAACGTTGTACTTATTAATCATACATGCGATTAATCTTTCGGAGGAGATATTTCTCTTGAGCCTTCCAGACTCAAAGTGACGTAAATAAGTATGTCATTGTTGTCACTCGTGTTGATCGAAAGAAAACCGTAATTAGTTTGAAAGACGATTGGGACGGTAAAATTCTTCGAGTGAATTTTAATTGTGTAGTGACTACACGAGAAATTTTCTAATAGAAAAATTGGAGAATCATAAATTAAAGTGTTGCTAGTTAGACGGTATTTGGAACCGATAAACTATTGGGAGCTTTAATCTTATGTTTTTCTTATTTATTAGAAAATTATTCCCACTGGGTAACGCTTTCCCTAGACATCCCACAGTTCACGAGAAGTGTCTACTCAAACGAACTGCTAGTTTAAGACTATTTCCTTTTAAGGAAAGTCGAGAATGGGAAAGAATGTAAGGAAAGTATAGGATAAGGAAAGTGATTTCGGATCACTAACCAATGAATCCTAAGGACTTCCTTAACCGAGTAACTGGACTCAGGAGCTATGTTCTTTTGGAAGAACAAGGTAGCTGTGCATCAACGATTAATAGAGTAGACAACGGGCCGTTATTTCAGCTAGAATAGTGGGAGTGATATAAGGAAATAGAATTTCGGATTCTAATCCTTGAATATCGAAGAAATTTAATTTCTATTTCAGATTCGTTGGAACAAATGGATTCACTTTTATCTCGATACTACATTTGCCTTAAGCGTAGTGAATATGACATTTGTACGAATTTGGAACTTGGACTTTTGTTTGATAAAGTCAGAACAACTAAGATATGCTGAAAAGGTATATGTAACACGTATTAAACTATTAAAGGCAAATGGTTTCCGTATTAAGATAAACAACTCTTCAACATCTATTAATTAGTGCATATATCCTAGAGATAAGACCTGACGACTGGCTAAGGGTGATTTTTATCTCCCAGACTAGGAACAATGTCTCAAAGGAAAAATGACTAAGCTTCCTTTTCAATCGGGAAACGGTAATAGATTTGAAGAGGTATCATAGCTTGTTCATAATGACCTTAGGGGCTAGAGAAAGATACAAGCTAATGGGAGCTTTTGAGTGGTGACATTTTCTATGATAACCACTCGAAATGCGGTTTAGTTTATCACAAATATGAGGAGGTGTCTCTGATATTACCAGAGAGTAGGTATTCCATGCTCAGAAAGAGGCTATCGCATAGTCTTGAGACTGATGCTCGGCCTGCCTCCTAGTGGAATGTTTTTGTTAGGTGTAGTGCCCGAAAGACAATTTGTGTAATTGTTTTTAATAATGGATGACAGAATTTATCTCATCTTAGTTACTTGCTTTGTGCTTGTAAAGGATACACTACTGCAAACCCTAAGTATATCAGTATGTAACCGCTTAACTCAGTGTATGGATTACACGTGAGGATTGAGTTAGTGGTGATATACTTAAACTGTTAGTCCGTGGTGAATTTAATCAGAGTTTAGGGTCTCTTGATTAAAACACCAATAATGCGCCCGTAACACCTTAGGGTGTGATAGTCTTATCCGGTTTGTTGGTAGAGGTACCTACGTGCGGCATTTATATATGATGGCATTAATATAGGACTGGACCGATTTAATCTGAATTTCTCGATATAATTCCGTAATCTAGGAATCTTATTAAATCATTAGATAATCATATATGGATCAACCTTAATTTCGAGGTGATCACGTGGTGCCGCTTGTCCCGGGGTAGTGTTTGATGTGTTAGTTACGGTTCACTTAAATATGTGTTCCAAGCCACTTCTCATTGGCACTATCTCCAGATGAGTGAGTAGTTCTGATTTTCACAGACATGGAATCCCTTCCTTCATGCGGGAAGTAGAGAGACAGTCCCCTTATTTGTTAGCCTTAAGAAAGTGATCGATCCCGGGAGTTCATATTAGACAAATTGATCACTAGTCAGATATGTGAACTAATTGATCATTAGGGGGTTAATGGTAAATAAGGATAAGATATTTTGTGTCGGGTTTACGGAGATATCCCATTCAGAATGGACAGTCTATGGAGGGTTAATCCGTATGTAATGATTATATCAATTGACACTTATTCACTCCATGGGTTGAGTATAAGTATACATCTATAATCGGTAGAGTTCAGTTTCGGGTTTATGGTGGCGTAATCCCGGAATTAATAATTAATGTACTTATTCGGTTCGATGAATAATTAATTATTGGAGCTACCGGTTATAGGTCCATGGTCCCCGATGTGGCTTCGTAATTCGGACTAATAATCTTGTTATTTGGGCCTCAGTGATAATTAATTGGCTGGGCTAATTAATTGATATGCATGGATATTATTTAGTTGGGCTAAATAATATAATACACATAAAAGACATTTTATGTGGGCTTAGTAACCCTAATATGTGGGGCCAATATGGATGTTATTTAATTAGAGAGAAATTGGTTTTCTTGGATAATTATTTGACATGTGATTTATCTTTTATTTGTTAAATGATAATTCATGGAATATTAGATAATAATATGATTTATCCTAATTTGTTTGGGATAATCATTTTATTTGGAATAAAGGATTAATGGAATAATTATCTCTTAATTATTTAATCCTTGGAGGACAATGTTTACTCTCCTATATAAATAGAGTTTTCCCAAGCCTTTTGCATTGGCATAATTCGACCACATATACTTGTAAAAGAGAGAAAAGATTGTTTTTCTTGTTTTGGGTTTTAGAAGAAGAAAAACTCTAAGTTTTTCTTGGTGTTGCATATCAAGGAGGTTCGTGTATCAAGAAAGGTGTCCACCAATCGCCGTTTGGAGAACACATCGGAAGATCTTGGCTTCTCTTCCTACTATTGGTAACATGATCTTAACCCCCTTGTAGTAGTTTAAGTCCTTTAATTATGTATTGTGATGTATAAGTCGTGATCCATCCGCTGCGCGTAGATCTAACTCGTTTAGATCTAAGAACCTGCTTCCTTCATGTGGTAGCAGAGCCAGGTTCCACGACTTATATAGTCATAATCATAATTAAACGATTTAAAGGAGTGGAATTGCATGTAGGTAAATTTTTATTTATTGTTTTATGCATTGATAATGATTAATTGCTATGGTTGAAGAGATGGATTGGGGGTTGGCACTGTTTACCCGTTAGATCTATTGTAAACTCATATAAACGATGGAAATTCGTTCATATGAGTATAGGAAATTATGTAATTTATTTTTATTGCAATTTTAATTTCCAGAAAATAAATCTGTTTAGTAGCTGTTTAGTTATTTGGTCTTTCACATTGATCAAGCCGTTATAACGACGATCCCTCCGGTCAGAATCAAGATTGGAAGATGATGAACAATTCCACAAAATTTGGCGTCGATCAGAGTCCGTTTTGATATCCGTTCGTTGCTGCAAATAAGCTGCTGTAACAGAAAAACGCAGGATTCACAGAAACCCTACCTTTGACTTCCTCGAATTTCTGGGAGAGTTTAGACCGTTTAAACGCAAATCCAACCGGTTAGATCGAAAAATATGGAGCTTTTGACGTGGGATAAAAATTTCAGGTCGATCGGGATTCATCTCGATTCCCAATCAGCCTCGGGAAGTCATTGATGCGCTGCTGTAAAAGTCAGATTCAGCAGCAAGTTGGGCGGCTCACTGGAGATAATTGACAAGTCAAAGCTCCGATCCAACCGTCCATATTGAAGCCCAAGGAATGATGAACAGATCTGGAGATTTTCGTTGCGATCCGAGTTCGTTTGGTTTTCCGATCGTCGAAGTTTTGAACAGCTACAGATTAGGGTTTCTAATTTATTTTATTTTAATAGATTAGATACGGGGGTGCCAACGGTCCATCTCGATGTTTATTTCCGCACTAGCATACATGTTTAGATTGTATGTGTAGAACCGGAAAATTGCCATGACATGCATCATATCATGAATTCCACTCCATATGCATATATGTAGAAATTAATTCGAGGAATTAGTTAGACATGTATAAAACACGCAATTAGTTTTAATTAATTGTTTGATATTAATTAGAAACTAATTAGGGTAAGAACCGATGAACACGGGTTTTTTCAATCGTCGAGGTTGGGTGATGGATTCTCGGTGAATCCCACTCTGCGAAAGCATAAGGAGTAAAATCCCGAAACCTCGTGGTTAAGGTGTTGGATTCTCGGTGAATTCCACCTTATCTAGACGAGATTACGTTTTTGTTCCGTAGTGTCTAAGTGAAAGTTTGATGTTTAAGGATTGGATAATCACGGGCAAACATGGTTCGAAAGTGGTTTAACCATAGTTGGGTGGTCAACAGTAGCTACGGCTCGATCGACTTCACCCTCCACGTGTGGCGTTTGCACAGGGGTCCGGCAAGGCTGAGCCATCCGAAGAGCCACTACGGCTCAACGGAGCTCCCCTGGTCTTGACCCGTCCGACGGTCACATATGTTCCAACGAATAGGTCGGGTGGGCTAGCCCACATAACCGACAACATTCGGGCCTATGATTTATTGTTCATTAATGTAACATCAAGTCCAAAAATTGTAATCAGTAAACCCACCAATTTTTCAAAATATTGAGTGGGAGCGGGAGAGGCGACAGCCGACCCCACGGCCTCTATTGTTGACACAAGCAACGTGAGAGAATGGTGACGCCTCGTGCCGGCCTGGGACCGGCCTCCCTAAGGAAGGCCTTCACCGCTATAAAAATTCAAGGCTTGGTCTCCGAAAGGATAGGATTTTGGGTACTCGTCGGGTCACTGACCGACCCTAAGGCGGCACACTCGGGGTCTACCTAAAAATCTGAGACAGTAGGTCACACTCATAAAGGGTATTTTTGGTAGTACCTTGGTTGAAAAAGGAAAGGTGATTGACGATCACAAATGAGATGTTTGATTCTCAATTTGATCTTCAATATTAATTGAAACCTCTTTGACCTACCCTAAGGCGGCACTGAGGTATTAGATTAAATCTTTGGAACGGTAGGATAGACTATAAGTACTTAGTTTATAGTTCCTAAAATTTATTAGTAGTGTATGATTTGGATTTATTCTGTCAATTTTATTTACAACTGTTCTCTCTAAGGGTACTAGACTACTAGTGTATGTATTAAATTGACTAGTAACGACTTCGTTAAAAAGTGGTAAGTAACTAGAACGTTGTACTCATTAATCTTACATGCGATTAATCTTTCGGAAGAGATATTTCTCTTGAGCTTTCAAGACTTAAGTGACGTAAATAAGTATGTCACTGCTGTCACTCGTGTTGAACGAGATACAACCATAGTTAGTTTGAAAGATGATTGGGACGGTAAAATTATTTTAGTGAATTTTATTTGTGTAGTGTCTACACGAGAAATTTTCTAATAGAAAAATTGGAGAATCATCGATTAAAGTGTCACTAGTTAGATGGTATTTGGAACCGATAAACTAGTGGGGGCTTTTATCTTATGTTTTTCTAATTTATTAGAAAATTAGTCCCACTAGGTAATGCTTTCATTATACATCCCACAGTTCACGATTAGTGTCTACTCAAACGAACTGCTAGTTCAAGGCTATTTCCTTTTAAGGAAAGTTAAGAATGGGAAAGAATGTCTATAAGTGTTAATCATCTTAACTAAAGTTTTGAGGCTAAACCGAAACATTAAGTAAAGAAAGTATAGGATAAGGAAAGTGATTTCGGATCACTAACCAATGAATCCTTAGCAACTTTCTTAACCGAGTAACTGGACCCAGAAGCTAAGTTCTTTGGAAGAACAAGGAAGCTGTGCATTAACAATTAATAGAGTAGACAACGGGCAGTTGTTTCAACTAGAATAGTGGGAGTGATATAAGGAAATGAATTTCGGATTCTATCCTTGAATATCACGAAAAATTTATTTTTTACGTTTACGATTCGTTGAAACAAGTGGATTCACTTTCATCTCGATACTACAGTTGCCTTAAACAAGGTGAAGATGACATTTGTAGTACGAATCTGAGACTCGGACTTTTGTTTGATAAAGACAGAACCACTAAGAAAAGCTGAATAGATATTGTAACACATCTAAAGCTATTAAAGGTAAAAGATTTCCGTATTAAGATAAACGACCCTTCAAAGTCTATTAATTAGTGCACAAATCCTAGAGATAAGACCTGACGACTGGCTAAGGGTGATTCTTATCTCCCAGTCTCGGAACACTGTCTTAAAGGAACAATGACTAAGTTTCCTTTCAATCGGGAGAGGGTAATAGATTTGAAGAGGTAACATAGCTTGTTCACAGTGACCTTCGGGGTCTAGTGAGAGATACAAGCTAATGGGAGTATTTGAGTGGTGACATTTTGTCTGATAACTACTCGAAACACGGTTTAGTTTATCAAAAGAATACGAGGAGGAGTCTCTGATTTTAGCAGAGAATAGAGTATTCCATGCTCAGAAATAGGCTATCGCATAGTCTTTTGGACTGATGCTCGGCCTACCTTCAAGTAGAGTGATTTTCACTTAGGAAGAAACCGTAGCCTCGCCTTGCATAGTTATTTATGTGCTACAATACACTGCTTAACTCGATTAAGATATTGTTGCAAAATAACGGTTAACATTATTATGTAAACCGAGAAGTCTACCTAGAAGATGCTCATCAATTTATGGATAAGGAGTAAATTCGGTTTACACCACTTCCGTAAATATAAGCATTTAGCACTTAGTGCTTGAAGGTAGGACTGGAGATTTTGCACACACGCACAGAATATAACTATTCATGAAATATCTTAATGTGATGAGTGAAGGTTGATTATGAGATTCTTGAGATCAGAAAGTGACGGTTGGACTGTCACACCCTTTCTGAAAGAATCCATACAAAACAACCTTAGACCTTGGAGTACGGTTACTCTAGGAAGTTACTATCTGATTTAATCAGACCACGTCCAACATCGGTTGTTGGTGACTACACTGATAAATACTACTAGATCAGAATGTAAATCCACCCAAAACGCAGTGGGAGTATGGTCTAACCATTGACCCATTGTGGTTTTGTGGACTTTATAGTCTGCTGGGGTGATTAATAACCTATGGCTCTTGGTGGGCTGTATAGGATTCTGATCATAGAGGTTGGTTTGAAAGCTTTAACCCTGTGAATGGAGTTTTTGGTACTCCAGTTCTGTTCAGCCTCTTGTAGAACCACCTGAGTGTCTCAGGCCCAGTGGGAGCGGATTGGATCTACACGGAAAAGAGTCGAATGAATAGGAAAGTTTAAACTTTCAGCGCAAAGCTGAGTGGTCTAGGGGTGATTCCCTGACAAGTAGAGAGTTAACCAGACCTTGAACTCTCTCACCACTCACTCTTGCTAGATTTCGTTAGAAAGCAGAAAATAGGGGTGATTCCCTGAGACTTTCTTGCCGACAAACGGAGTCTGGATTCATTCGGAACAAAAGGGTCTTGGTTACAACAAATGGCAGGACGACTGCCGGGGCTTATAGCCTTTGTGGATTTAAGAGACCCTCTCGGTCATTAAAAGTCACATGTTTTAAAATATGTGGACTTGACCAGAATATTGATAAATCTTTCGTAGAGTGGATATCAATATTGGTAAAGTAGTAGTATTAGTGTTCATGAATGATAACACTGAAACGGTTGGAAACAACATGTGTGTGCTATCTGAAGTCGGAAACTTACAGGCCAAGATTCTCTGGATGAGAGAATTGGACTATATTCTAAGAATCTGATTCGGTCAAATTCACGAGAATGAGTCATTGGCTATCCCACCTATCTTATTGCATAAGATGATCATGCATATACGTATGCAACATTCATCGAGAGTAGTCCTACCCTACCTCTCAGGAATGATTCTCTAAATCTTCGGATAAAGAGAATGGGATAGAGTCTCTCTTGGATAACGGCAAGTCAGGTTATAACAAGTCAATAGTAATCGAATCTTGGATTCGAGCAATAAAGTAGAGTTTAGTACGTCCTCAAGTATCTTTAGAGAACGAGGAATTATATGCTTGCATATTCAGGTGCAAACTTGAATATGGTTGACTACACTGATTCTGACTTGTCGTCAGATTAAGGATGATCATTAAGTTGATCACGGGCTCAGTGTTTTCTCATAGTGCTTAGAATTTCCTTTTTGGTCTGGGAGTAATTCCAGGTCTGATAAGCCGATATCACTTCACTGTGAAAATAGTGAAGAGATAGCTTTGAAGGATCTTCTCAGTCACTAGAGGTCAAAAGCATAGATAGTACCACCTGATTAGATGGACCGGCGACGTTTTGATCCTAAAGATCGTCTCGAATCGACAACCTAACTAGTCAGTGTACCAAGTCGAGTGCTTGGAGGGTACGGCATTGATGGATATGTCTCATATGCTTTTAGAGCAAGTGGGAGAGTGTTGTGAATAAGATGATAAATGTTGTGCTCTAAAAACAATCGTTGCTTGTCATTTCGTGCAAGTGGGAGATTGTTACGTGTAGTGCCCGAAAGACAATTTGTGTAATTGTTTTTAATAATGGATGACATAATTTATCTCATCTTAGTTACTTGCTTTGTGCTTGTAAAGGATACACTACTGCAAACCCTAAGTATATCAGTATGTAACCACTTAACTCAGTGTGTGGATTACACGTGAGGATTGAGTTAGTGGTGATATACTTAAACTGTTAGTCCGTGGTGAATTTAATCAGAGTTTAGGGTCTCTTGATTAAAACACCAATAATGCGCCCAGAACATCTTAGGGTGTGATAGACATCTCCTGACTGTTGGTAGAGGTTACCTACGTGGGGCATTTATATATGATGGCATTAATATAGGATTGGACCGATTTAATCTGAATTTCTCGATATAATTCCGTAATCGAGGAATCTTATTAAATCATTAGATGATCATATATGGATCAACCTTAATCCTGAGGTGATCACAGGGTGCTGCTTGTCCCGGGGTAGTGTTTGATATGTTAGTTATGGTTCACTTAAATATGTGTTCCAAGCCACTTCTCATTGGCACTATCTCCAGATGAGTGAGTAGTTCTGATTTTCACAGACATGGAATCCATTCCTTCCTGCGGGAAGTAGAGAGACAGTCCCCTTATTTGTTAGCCTTAAGAAAGTGATCGATCCCGGGAGTTCATATTAGACTAATTGATCACTAGTCAGATATGTGAACTAATTGATCATCAGGGGGTTAATGGTAAATAAGGATAAGATATTCTATGTCGGGTTTACGGAGATATCCCACTCAGAATGGACAGTCTGTGGAGGGTTAATCCGTATGTAATGATTATATCAATGGACGCTTATTAACTCTATGGGTTGAGTATAAGTATACATCTATAATCGGTAGAGTTCAGTTTCGGGTTTATGGTGGCGTAATCCCGGAATTAATAATTAATGTACTTATTCGGTTCGATGAATAATTAATTATTGGAGCTACTGGTTATAGGTCCATGGTCCCCGATGTGGCTTCTGCAATTCGGACTAATAATCTTGTTATTTGGGCCTCAGTGATAATTAATTGGCTGGGCTAATTAATTGATATGCATGGATATTATTTAGTTGGGCTAAATAATATAATACACATAAAAGACATTTTATGTGGGCTTAGTAACCCTAATATGTGGCGCCAATATGGATGTTATTTAATTAGAGAGAAATTAGTTTTCTTGGATAATTATTTGACATGTGATTTATCTTTTATTTGTTAAATGATAATTCATGGAATATTAGATAATAATATGATTTATCCTAATTTGTTTGGGATAATCATTTTATTTATCTTTTATTTGGAATAAAGGATTAATGGAATAATTATCTCTTAATTATTTAATCCTTGGAGGACAATGTTTACTCTCCTATATAAAGAGAGTTCTCCCAAGCCTTTTGCATTGGCATAATTCGACCACATACTTGTAAAAGAGAGAAAAATATTGTTTTTCTTGTTTTGGGTTTTAGAATAAGAAAAACTCTAAGTTTTTCTTGGTGTTGCATATCAAGGAGGTTCGTGTATCAAGAAGGGTGTCCACCAACCGCCGTTTGGAGAACACATCGGAAGATCTTGGCTTCTCTTCCTACTATTGGTAACATTATCTTAACCCCCTTGTAGTAGTTTAAGTCCTTTAATTATGTATTGTGATGTATAAGTCGTGATCCATCCGTCGCGCGTAGATCTAACTCGTTTAGATCTAAGAACTCTGCTTCCTTCAGTTTTCACTGAGGGAGAAACCGTAATCTTGCCTTATATAGTCAATGGTGTGCTACTATACACTGCTTGACTCGAATTGAGATATTGGTTGCAATATAACGGTTAACATTATTATGTAAACCGAGAAGTCTACCTAGAAGATGCTTGTGAGTGTATGGATAAGGAGTAAATTCTGTTTACTCCACTTCCGCAAATATGGGCATTTAGCACTTAGTGCTTGAAGGTAGGACTGCAGATTTTGCATACACATTCAGAAGATAAATGTTCGTGAAATATCTTAATGTTGATGAGTAAAGGTTGGTTATAAGATTCTTGAGATCAGAAAGTGACGGTTGGACTGTCATACCCCTTCGGAAAGAATCCATAAATAACAACCTTAGACCTTGGAGCACTGTTACTCATGGAAGTTACTATTTGATTTAGTCAGTCCATGACCAATGTCAGTTGTTGGTGAATACATTGATAAATACTACTAGATCAGAATATCAATCCACCCAGAACGTAGTGGGAGTATGGTTTAACCATTGACCCATTGTGGTTTTGTGGACTTTATAGTCTGTTGGGGTGATTGATAACCTATGGCTCTTTCTGGGCTGTATAGGATTCTGATCATAGAGGTTGGTTTGAAAGCCTTAACCCTGTGAATGGAGTTTTGGTACTCCAGTTCTGTTCAGCCACTTGTAGAACCACCTGAGTGTCTCAGGCCAGTGGAAGCAATTGGATCTACACAAAAAAGAGTCGAATGAATATGAAAGTTTAAACTTTCAGTGCAAAGTTGAGTGGTCTAGGGGAGATTCCCTGACAAGTAGAGAGTTAACCAGACCTTGAACTCTCTCACCGCTCAGTCTTGATAGATTTCGTTAGAAAGCTGAAAATAGGGGTGATTCCCTGAGACTTTCTTGCCGAAAAACGGAGTCTGGATTTATTCGAAACAGAAGGGTCTTGGTTAGAACAAATGGCAGGATGACTGTCAGGGCTTATATCCTTTGTGGATTTAAGAGAACCTCTCGGTCATTTAAAGTCACGTGTTTTAAAATATGTGGACTTGACCAGAATATTGATAAGTCTTTCGTAGATTAGATATCAATATTGGTAAAGTAGTAGTATTAGTGTTCATGAATGATAACACTGCAACGGTTGGAAACAACATGGGTGTGCTATCTGAAGTCAAAAACTGACACGCCCAGATTCTCTGGATGAGAGAATCGTACTATATTCTAAGAATTTGATTCGGTCAAATTCACAAGAATGAGTCATTGGCTTTCGCATCAGTCTTTTTGGTTAAGATGATCTTGCATATACGTATGCAATATTCAACGAGAGTAGTCCTGCCCTACCTCTCAGGATTGATTCTCTAAATCTTTGGATAAAGAGAAAATGGGATAGAGTCTCTCTTGGATAACAACAAGTTAGGTTATCACAAGCAAATAGTAGTTGAATCTCGGATTCGAGCATTGAATAGCGGTTTAGTACGTCCTCAAGTATCTTTGTAGAACGAGGAATAATGTGCTTGTATATTCGGGTGCAAACTTGAATATGGTTGAATACACTAATTCTGACTTATAGTCAGATTAAGGATGATCGTTCGGACGATCTCAGGCTCAGTGTTTACTCATTGTGATGGAGCTATAGTCTGGAGAAATCCAGCACCGCTAATTCGACTTTAATTAATCGGATACGTAGAAGCTTTTGGAGTAGCTAAAGTGGCGAACTAGCTTAGGAATTTCCTTCCTGATCTAGGAGTAATTCCATGTTTGGTGAGCCGATATCACTTTATTGTGAAAATAGTGAATAGATAGCTTATAAGGATCTTCTCAGTCACTAGAGGTCAAAAGCATATTGAGAGAGAATACCACCTGATTAAATGGACCGGCGACGTTTCGATCCTAAAGATCATCTCGAGCTGACAACCTAACTAATAAGTGTACCAAGTCGAGTGCTTGGAGGGTACGGCATTGAGGGATATGTCTCATATACTTTTAGAGCAAGTGGGAGAGTGTTGTGAATAAAATGAGAAAGGGTGTGCTCTAAAAACAATATTTGCTTGTCATTTCATGCAAGTGGGTGATTGTTAGGTGTAGTGCCTGAAAGAAAATTTGTGTAATTGTTTTTGATAATGGATAACAGAATTTATCTCACCTTATTACTTGCTTTGTGCTTGTAGGTAATACACTGCTGCAAACACTAAGTATATCAGTATGTAACCACTTAACTCAATGTATGGCATGCACGTGAGGATTGAGTTAGTGGTGATATACTTAAACTGTTAGTCCGTGGTGAACTTAATCAAAGTTCAGGACCTCATGATTAAAACACCAATAATGCGCCCAGAACACCTTAGGGTGTGATAGCTTATCCGGACTGTCGGTAGGGGGTACCTGAGTGGGGCATTTATATATGATGGAATTCATATAGGACTGGACCGATTTAATCTGGGTTTCTCAATATAATTCTTTAATCGAGAAAACTTATTAAATCATTAGATGATCATATATGGATTGACCTTAATCCTGAGGTGATCACAGGGTACTGCTTGTCTCGGGGTAGTGTTTGATGTGTTAGTTAAGGATCACTTTGATGTGATCTGAGTCACTTCTCGTTGGCACTATTCCCTGATGAGTGATTAGTTTTGTGTTTCACAGACACGGAATCCATTCCTTCCTACGGGAAGTAGAGAGACAGTCCCCTTATTTGTTAGCCCTAAGAAAATGATCGATCCCGGGAGTTCATATTGGACTAATTAGCTACTAGTCCGGTATGTGAACTAATTGATCACTTGGGGTTAATGGTAAATATGGATAAGATATTCTGAGTCGGGCTTACGTATATTTCCCAATCAGAATGGACAGTCTATGGAGGGTTAGTCCGTATGTAATGATTATATCAATGGACGCTTATTTACTCATAGGATTGAGTGTAAGTATATATATATAGTTGGTAGAGATCAGTTTCGGGTTTATGGTGGCATAATCCCGGAATTAATATTGAAGTGTAAATATTATGTTCGATGAATATTTTTGACATAATTTATTGGAGCTACTGGTTATAGGTCCATGGTCCCCAACGTGGCTCCTATAATACGAGTATTTTCTTGTTATTGGGCCTTAGTGATAATTAATTGGCTAGGCCAATTAATTGATATGCAAAATATTATTTAGTTGGGCTAAATAATATAATGCACAGAAAAGTCATTTTCTGTGGGCCTAAAACCCTAAGGTTTGGCGCCTCCATCTCATAAAATGCAAGAATTTATTTTCTTGTTTGATTAATTATTTACTTTGTAAGTAATTAATTAATAATAGACAATTGATTTGTAATTGATTGACTGATTAATAACAATCTTTTATAAATGGCATTATCTTTTATTGTGATTTCTTTTTAATTATTTATTTAATTAATTAGAAACTTGGAGGCCAAGGATTTACTCTCACATATAAAGAGAGTTCATCCAAGACATATGAGAGATGAAATTTTCGACATACACACATAAAATAGAGAGAAAAACTTGTTTCTTGTCTTGTGTTTCTGGTTGAAGAAAAACTTGTAGTTTTTCTTGATGCATATCAAGGAGGTTTCAATTCCAAGGATCGGTGTCCACCAACCTCCGTTTGGAGAACACATTGGAACATTGTGGCTACTCATCCAACTATTGGTGAGTAGATCTAAACACCCTTGTAGGATGTTTAGATCCTTTATTTTTGATATGTAATTCATAGATCCTGATCCATCCGCTGCGCAAAGATCTATTTTTGTACAAATCTGAGCTCCAACATCCTTCAGATTTCAGTGATGTTCACTTCGTTGCTATTCATGGTTGAAATTCATCACATGTCCCATTTTTCATTTGTATGGCCCAGATTAATATTTGATCCAGGTAGATTCGAGGACAAATCCTTCACAAATGGGAGGGAATGATATGATGCAAGAAAGTCAATTTTCAAGAGTCTCTCCACCTTCCTCAAATAAATATTGGCACCTACTTTAGTGCCCTTTTTAATATTTCATATATATTTTATTTTGAAAACCCACATGATATGAGGACAAATCCTTCACAACCGGGAGGGTCTGATGTGAATCCGGATCCACTAGCTTTTAATTTGGATGAGTCCGGATGCATTTTCAAAACGGTTTCACATCATTAATATTTATATATTTTATTATGAAATATTAGTTAAATAAATGACAAAAACATGGCTGAATTTGGAGATAATATTGGCGCCATTTTTGGATACGAAGCAAGCATGGAAGAAACTAGATACATTGTCCTTGGACAATTCAAGATACATTGCATTTTTGGAAGCATTGAATGAAGTTACATTGAACTCATCTCACCACAAAAATTGGCGCCACCTTTTGGAGTTTTTGAGAAGACTTTTTTTATCTTATTTAAGCTATTATTCATGTACTTAGTTTTTGCAAGTGTCCTATAAATAGCCATCCATTTGTAACTTGAAAAATCAATCAACTATTATCAATATAACTTATATTTTCTCACTTGGAAAAGTGTGTGTTGAAATTCTCTGGAAAGAGGTTTCTAAATCCGGATTATCAAGGGCCTAATCAACCCTTGTGGGTATCCATATAAAAGGTACTTAGAAACAGGTTTTCTAAGTGTCGAGGTTATTCGAAGGTGCTCTCGCACAGGTTGTGATTGTGTCAAGGAGCTTACTATTCCAAAGTGCTTCCACACAGGTTGTGGTTGTGTCAAGGACCCCCCTTCCAAATACCTTCAAATCCATGATCCAAAATATAAAGGAAGTCAACCTTTCCAGGTTCACTTCAGACTGATTCCTATAATTTGTGATAATACAAGTGCAATAGCCATAGCTGACAATCCATTTTTGCACTCAAGAACTAAGCACATTGATGTGAGACATCACTTTATAAGATTTCATGTGAAGAAAAAGGACATTACGGTTCTTTTTGTCCCAACTGAAGATCAGTTGGCTGACATTTTTACCAAACCACTAGACAAAGAAAGGGTTGCTAAACTGAGAATTGAATTGGGAATTATTAAAGTCAATTAAGTCAGTTTAAGCTCAGAGATTCGTTAAGGGGATTGATCATTGTCATGCCGGGTGCGCTCACTTGACAGATCAGTCATTGACATCAACAATCTCAAACTGACATACTGAACTGAAGATTTGACGGAACTGAACACACCTTGGAACTGATCTCAAACAGTTTTTATCTAGTCAAAGCAAGTCAAAAGTCGAAAGGATAAAACTGACAACAGTTACATTGCATTTAATTACCGCCGTTTATTTCAGAAACTTTTGCGTGTATACCTCAAAAAATGTTAGATAGTACAAGCATTGGTTATACAAACCGTCACTGAATTGGAAAAGTTGTACAAATCTCTCAGAAGATCGTGTGATCAAATCACCAAACCGTCCTCCCCACTATATATTTAACCATTTTCACATCTCCTCTTTACACAAAAGAAAAATTCAATCTTTATCTCTCTCTCTCTCAAGGCCAGAAATTTTGTCTTACTCCCAAAATTCTTCATAACTTAGAAAATTTCTTCAAATGGTAGCCTCCAAACAAACTCAGAAAGAAAGTTTAATCACTGAGTTGGACAACCTCTCTTTTGAAGATTATGTAGAGATGTGCAACACTTTCCTCGCAAGCTATATTTGTGAAAAGATGCAGAAACTTCAAGTGTTGAAGAACCTCCTAGAAGTAAAATCTCAAAAAGATCGTGACTTGGAAGGGAATTTGCAGTTCTGGGAGAATATGAGGTTAATTAAGCATTCCCTGGTGACTAAGGTTCGTGGAGAAAGGATAATCTTCAATAAAGAAGTCATTAGGCAGCTATTTGATTTCAAACAACCACTTGTGAAATCAATAGACTTGGCCTGTTTTCCACTCAAAAGGGAAGCCTTTCTCAGGAAAATCTCAGTCACAAAGGAACCAGCAGATGTTGACACATATGTCAGCAATCTCAAGCTTGAATTTGCACTCCTCAGCAGGTGGCTAAGAAAAAATGTTTTTGGTCGTTACAAAGGGCTAAGCAAGTTATCTGAAGATGGAAAATATCCGATGAACGTCATATAGGATGAACTTGAGTTCAATTGGCCTGGATATGTGTTCAATCAAATTAAGCAGAAACACTTAGCTGAAGTAGCGAGTGCCCGCAAAGCCCAAGCTGATGGGAGACAAACTGAAGGAAGATTTCGACTGAAGAAGACACTCAGTGGAATTATTCAACATTATTTGGAAAGACAAAGCGATGGGAAGAAGCGAGAACAAACTGCAACTGCAACTACAACCACTGAGAAAATTGCAGCGGTTGAAAGTTCAAGGATGAAGACTTCCAAACCTGAAGCCAATATGAAAATAGTTTCTTAGTAGATCGCTCAGCAAAAAGGGATTAAAAGGAAAGCTAAAACACAAAAGGGAAAGTCTGTTGAAAGGTGTTTTTTCCCAGGTAATTCAAATCAGTTAGCATCAACTGAGGGGGAACAACAACTGACAGCTGAAGTCATTCAGAAGAAGAGTTTGGTTACTAAATTTGTTTCTCACTTTAAGCAGAAAATATCAGAGAAACAAGTTTCTTCTATGCGTGTTCAGCAAGAGGAACATGTAACTCAACAACCACAAGATTACATCTTCGATGCAGTAAAGATTATCAACCTGATAAAATGAAGGTGAAGTCATCTTACATAGTGAAAAAAAGCTATTGTTGGAAAAACTTGAAATCCAAAACTTATATGCGTTATTCCCTATGGATGAGTTTCTCACCAACTGCTACAACAGATTTAAAGAAATAGCTCAGAGAACTGAATCAATCACATCATCTATACCGAAGGAAGTTTTAAAGAGGAAAGATGATGATTCAAGGAAGAAAGCTGAAAAGAGTACAATTTTGTAGTCAGACACTCAACCTGAACAACAAGCAGCACAAACTGATACTCAACAAGAAGAATTGCCAATTGAGAATCACACAACTGACAATCAGCAAGCAGGAGAAGGAACTGACAATCAGCAATTGATGATAATTGAATATGATACTCAATCTAAAATGCAAGAAGAAGAAGATTAAGATCCAACTAAGAAGCTGACAAAAGAAGAATTGAGCAGAGTCCAAGAGAATTTGAAGACTATGCTCAACCAAAAGGATGATTACAATGGCTTTTTGTCACACATCTCCGGATACTTGGATTATAGGAAGAAGACTGACGTCTTAGTTCATACTAAAGTGGATGTTATTAAGAAATCCACTTCACATTCAGTTTAAAAAATTCTCAGTCTAAAGGAGTAACTTGAAACTACAACTATGAAAGATCGAGAAATTCATGCTCAAGCAGAATGGCACCTCAATTAGCGAATCTATGGATTAGAAATTCAGCTCAAAGAAGTTCTCACTTCTCAGAAAGATATTGAGCAGACCAAAAGGTAACTCAACAGTTGATCACTCAGTTGTATGATACCAAGAAGGGGAAGTTGAATTACAAAAGAATGGATTACAAGAGGAAAAGTTGAAGCTTGAAGCTGAATTGAAGAAATGCATATCAACATCAGATCCGTATGTGAGGGATGTAAAACAACTAACTGAAGAGCATCTCATTCTGATGTACAGTCAACCTGGAGAAAGGAGAGCTACTCTTACACAAGATCTGTGGATGAAGTTTGTCGAGGATCACAAAAATGTCAAGGTGAAATACTAAGACAAGACTTATGAAGAATCCCTTGTCTATTTCTTATCTGATCTCTATCATAATCATAAGATGGCTACTTACAAGAAAGTAAAGAGAATTGAAGAGAAGCTTCAAATACGAGATAAGAGAACATATGAAGGCTGATCTTGCAAAGTTTGAAGATTATTACAAGGATGAAACTCACCTTCCTAAGTAAGCTCTATGGAGAAAGTGGAAGCTAACAAGCCAAGGGGATTATCTCAGAACTTTTCATAAGGAAGATTCAAAGTTAGAAAATGATTACTATCTTCATGATAAGGAAAAGAAGTTTATTGTAGTTACACAAAGAGCTACTTAGCTTTTATTTCAGTTCATAATCAAATGTGTAACTTGATCCAGTTTTTGAAAATTCATAATGAAATCCAGTTTCTAATTTTACATTGTTTTGTATTGTTTTTATCTTTATGCTTTTCTTTTAAGGAGGGTTTTGGCATCATCAAAAATAGGGAAATTGTTGGAAATAAAATTTTAGTTTTGTTGATGATTTGTCTTATTTAGCTACTTATTTGTTTACACCCCATTGATGAAGTGCTAAAACTAGCTGTTATAGTGGAAAGCTAAAAGATGTTTAGAAATGAATGTATAAGTTTTACTAGAGTCTGATAATTGTATAGGTTATATCAGACAAGCACTGCAATAGATAGAACTGTCGTAAAGCTAAAAACTGGAGCTCATCTAGAAAACTGGATATTGACCAAAATTGAAAATAGTCACCAGAACTTAGAACTGAAGTTCACTCAGAATTGAAGAGGTAAGTTCGCTGAGGGACACAGACTCGGTTGACTTAGCTAGAACTGCAGGATGAGGGAACAGACTCAGTAAATGAAGAACTGAGGGACACAGACTTAGTTGTAGAAGATTGAAGAGCTGAGGCTTCAAACTTAGTTATGAAGATTAAAGATGAGACTGTAAAGTTAGAATTCAGGTAAGTATGTAATGGACTAACTGACTTTATAGATCTTGAAAGAAGACCTAAGAATCATAAGGACAATGATATCTTAGATGATTTGTATAAGGAATGGTATATACTGATTAAGCGATGTAGAATCAGATAAATAAAGTACTGAATTTTTTAAGAGAAGTAAAAACTTAGTTAATGCTCTAAGTCAGTTAACAAGCTGATAACTGACATACTCAGTATAAAACTGATCAGGATACTCAGTTTTATAGTCAGCCATCCAAGTAACTGAAAGTACATTCGAACGTTATAAATCAAGGATTTTCATTGGATGAAGAACTGACATGTCAGAACGGTCACTGATACCTGACATCGGAAAATATAGACGTTGATACAATTCGAATTCAAGCAAGATGAACGTTGGACCTCACACTATATATAGAGGACATTACATCAAGGATCAAACATGAATTAACAAGTTTACAAGCGATTTTGTGCACAAGATCACATCTAGATTTCATCAAGTGTTCAACCTACATCGATCAAATTCAGATCTCGACACTTAGAAGAAGCACAAGCAAGAATCAATTTATTGATTCTCAGCCCAACTTTGATCTCTAATCAAAGGTTTAGACTGTGAAGCAATCCGGTTTAGGATTTGCCAAGGGCAGTTGTCATTAGTGTTAGGTGTAATGCCCGAAAGACAATTTTGTAATTGTTTTATTTAATAAATGAAATGATGTTATTATTCATATTTATTATTCTCATATTCACCGATGTGACAATAATATTTACACTACAGAAAACCCTAAGTATATCGTTTATGTAATCACTTAACTCGGTGTATGGTATATACACGGGAGGATTGAGTTAGTGAAGATGTACTTAAAATAAAATTAGCCCGTAGTAAAGTTAATCGAGAGTATCGGGTCTCTCCTTTAACGTGCTATTAATGCGCCCAGAACACAATAGGTGTGATTGTCTTATCCGGACTTTCGGTTAAGAGAACCTAATGGGGCATTTATATATGATAGATATATCATATAGGGTGGACCGATTTGATTAGAGTTCACGATATAATTCCGTAATCGAGAAGTCTTATCAAATCAATGGATGATCATATTTATGGATATATCTTAATCCCGAGGTGATCACGATCAACCGCTTGAATCGGTATGAGGTTTGACTTGACGGTTAAGGATTACACTAAGTCTGTGGTCTGAATTACCCCATCTTGGCATTGTACTAGATTGAGTGAGTAGTACGTGTTATCACAGATACGGAATCCATTCCTTCCATTTATGGAAGTAGATAGACAGTTCCCTTATTTGTTAATCCTAGAAACTGATCGATCGCGCGAGTTCATATTACACTGATTAGCTACCAGTGAGTTGTATGAATTAATTGATCACTAGGGGGTTAATGGTAAATAAGGATAAGAGGTTCTGAAAAGGGTTAACGGTAACTTCCCGATTTAGAATGAACAGTCTATGGAGGATTAATCCATATGTAATGATTATATCAATGGACGCTTATTACTTTCTCGTGAGGAGATAAATATAATCTTATAATCGGAGGAGTGCGATCACGGGATTATGGTGGCATATTCCCGTGATTGATTTATCGAATATAATTATTCGTTCGTAAGATAATTATTTATTTGATTTATCGGAGCCGCTGATTATTAGTCCATGGTCCCCGACGTGCCTCCAATATAGCATAGCTATTCTCGGACGTCGAATCCTAATAATGATATTAATTTAATTCTTATTAGAATTTAATTAATCGATATGTGAATTAATTGTTTAGTGACTATTTAATTAGTTGGAACTAAATAATTAAAATAAGTGGAAAATATATTTTCCATAATAATTGGCAAATTAGTGTGTATGACAAAAATTAATTGACTAGGTCAATTAAAGATGCAATTCACGCCACATGCATATTTTTTGGTAACAAGAATTAGTTTCTTGTGTATTAATAAGACATGTGCATAAAATATTTATTGGATAAATATTTATGGTAAATAATAAAGATAAATATTATTCCAGATTTGTTCTAGAATATTATGGAATTATCTTTTATTAAAAGGATTTATTTTGTTTGATAAATAAAAATCCTTGGGGCTTAAGTTTATTTCTTCTATATAAAGAGAGTTCTCTCAAACTTAATATACACACAAAATTCGAAATTCCCTAATGAATTAGAGAGGGAATTTTCGGCCATAAGCAAGGAGGAAAAAGCTTGGAGTTTTTTCCGGGTAGCATATCGTAAGGATTCGAGACGAGAATTTCCTTCCACCGGGAGTTGCTCGGATCACACGTACGGAAGATCGTGGTGGTCTTCACACCATCTCATGTTCTTTCCATTGCGGTTCTTCAACTTGGATTTAGAGATCCAAGAGGTATGATCTACAACCACCTTGTAGAATAGATCTAGTTGTTTTATTACATATATTGTATAGATCTAGATCCTTAAATCGTTTCCGCTGCGGATGATATTACTAACAGTGGTATCAGTCGCCATGGTGATCTATATTTATACGTATAAAATATTAGATCTAGGAGTGGAAAACATGTAGTTTTTTGTCCAATTTTTATGGGCGATGCATATGTTTGTTTAATTTTTATGTTGTTGCGATTGTTGTGGTTGAAGAGATGGATTGGGGTTGGTACTGTTTACCCGTTAGATCTATTGTAAACTCGTATAAACGATGAAAATTCGTTCATATGAGTATAGGAAATTATGTAATTTATCTTTATTGCAAGTTTAATTTCCAGCAAATAGATCTTGTTAGTAGCTGTTTAGTATTTTTTTTATTTTCCCGTTGATCGAACCGTTGAAACGAAGATCCCTCCGGTCAGAATCAAGACTAGAAAATTATGATCAACTCCACAAATTTTGGCGTCGATCAGAGTCCTTTTCAATATCCGTTTGATGCTGCGAAGAGGCTGCTGTAACAGAAAAACGCAGGATTCACAGAAACACTACCTGTGTCTTCCTCGATTTTCTGGGAGAGTTTGGACCATTGAAACGAAAATCCGACCGTTCAGATTGATCAACTTGGAGTTTTGGACGTACCATAAAAATTTCAGGTCGATCGGGATTCATCTCGATTCCCGATCTGCCTCAGGAAGTCCTTGATGCAGTGCAGTCAAAGTCAGATTCAGCAGCAAGTTTGGCGGTTTACTGGAGAAAATTGATAAGTCAAAGCACCGATCCAACCGTCCATATTGAAGTTCAAGGAGTGAAGATATGATCTGGAAAGTTTCGTCCCGATCCGAGTTCGTTTGGTATGCCGATCGTCGAAAAGTTCGAACAGCTGCAGATTTAGTTAGAAAGTAGTAAACCCTAGTTAGGGTTTTGGTTTTTATTTTCTAATAGATTAGATACGGGGGTGTCAACGATCCATCTCGGTGTTTAAATTTTCCGCAATTTATTTTTTATGTGTTTGATCATAAAATAGATATAAAATCGGAATTGCCATGACATGCATCATATCATAAATCCACTCCATGCATACATGTAGAATTTTAATTTTGGTAATTAAAATAGGCATGTATACAAACTCGTGTAATTAGTTGAAATTTAATTAATACGTGGTAATTAATTAATTTAGTAACTAATTAAAGATCCGAGGACGGGTTATGAAATCGTTAGCCTTTCGGTGTGTGTTCTCGGTGAACCGCCTTAAAGCTGAAACGAGATCACGTTTTCAATTCGTAGTGTCTACGAGATTGAATGATGGTAAAAGAACAATAAATCTTGGATAAAAACGGTTCGCTTATAGGTTGGGTGGTCAATTGAGCTTCGCTCGAACGACTTAACCCTCCTAGTGTGATGTATGCACGGGGGTCCGGCAAGACTAAGCCAAACCGAGAGCGGAGGGGTGATTCCTTCTAATCTCAATAGGGTTTGTCTTGACCCGATTTCGTCCGGCTTGTCACATATGTTCCAACGAATAGGACGGGTAGGCTTGCCTACGTTACCGACACCATTCGGAATCCTTGATTTGATGAGCTTTTATGATAACATCAAAAAGACGTGGTTAGTTAACCCACAACCACTTCCAAAATATTGAGTGGGAGCGGGGGAGGCGACACCAACCCCACGGCCTCTACTATAGATACAAGTAAGTGAGAGAAGGGTGACGCCTCGAGGCGCTTTGATTTCGTCCCCTAAGGATGGTGTTCACCCCTATCAACATTCATGGCTTGGTCTCCGAAAGGATAGGATTTACGGGTACTCGTCGGGTCACCGACCTATCCTAAGACGGCACACTCGGGGCGTACCTAAGAGATCCGATATAGTAGGTCACACTCATCATGGGTATTTTTGGTAATACCTAGGCTTAAAAAGGAAGGTAGTCAATGAATAAAGGGATGTTCGATTCTCACAAGTTAATCATTGATGAGATTGTCTCGCTTTAACCGTCATCTCTTTGACCTACCCTAAGGCGGCACTGAGATGCGAGGTTAAAACCTTGGAATGGTAGAGTAGACTTATCTTTTAGTTTACAATTCCTAAAATTTATATAGTAGTGTTAAACTTGAATTAATTTATGTCATTTTATTTACAGCATTATATCCCTTTCTAAATTGCTTAATATTGACTAGTATTGACTTCATTAAAAAGTGGAAAGTAACTAGGACGTTGAACTAGTTAATCAATAATGCATTTATTTTTCGAAAGAGATATTTTCTCTTAAGCCTTTAAAAAAAAAAAAAAAGAAACCAGAGTGACATATAGGTATGTCATTAGTGTCATTCGTGTCAAACGAGAGACAAACTTAGTTTGATCAAAGGTGATTTCGGACTTTGAAATTCTTCTAGTGAATTTTCAGTGTGTAGTGATTACACACGCAACTGTTCTAATTGAAAAACCGGAAAGTCATGAAGTGTTGCTAGTTGGACGATATTTGGAATCGATGAACTAGTGGGAGTTCTATGATTTGTTGTTTTTCCGGAAACATTAGAACTCGTGTAAGTGTTTACACGAGAGATTTTCAAATTGAAAAATTGGAAAATCATAAAATAAAGTATTGCTTTGGTTAGACGGTATTTGGAACCGATAAACTAGTGGGAGCTTTAATGTTATGATTTGTTATTTTTTTACGGTATATTAGAAAATCCGAAAAGTCCTAACAAGTAACACTCGAAATAAACATCCCACGGTTCGGGAGTAGTGTCTACTCACACGAAGCGCTAGTTCAAAACTATTTTCATTTACGGAAAGTCAAGAATGGGAAAGTATGTTTAAAAGTGTTAGTCATCTAAAACTGAGTTGATTTTAAGGCTAAACCGAAAATTAATTAACTGAAAATCATAGGATAAGGACAGTGATTTCGGATCACCAACCTATGAATCCTTGGCGATTTTCTTGAGCTAAGTTCTTTGGAAGAACAAGGCAGCAGTGCATTTAACGATTAAAGGAGTAAACAACGGGCAGTTAATTTTAGCTATAATAGTGGGAGTGATATAAGGAAATGAATCTCGGATTCAATCCTTGGATATCGCGGAAAATTTATTTTCTGTTTAAGATTCGTTGGAACGAATGGATTTACCTTATATCCGATAATTTGTTTGTCGTATAGAAAGTGAATATACCATTTGTAGTACGAATCCAAGACTCGGACTTTTGTTTGATAAAGTCAAAACCACTTAGAAATGCTGAAATATGTATATAAAACACATCAAGAAGAAGCTGTTAAAAGAAATTGGTTTCTATATTTAGATAAACGCTTCTTCATATTCCATAGTTAGTGCATAGTCCCTAAAAGACAAGACACGAAGACCGGCTCAGGGTGATTCCTTTCTCCCAGTCTGGTTAGATTGTCTTAAAGGTTCAATGACTAATTTTCCTTTCAATCGGGAAAGGATAATGGTTATAAAGAAGTAACATAGCTTGTTCATGACGACCTTCGGGGTTTGATGAAAGATACAAGCTAGTAGGAGCTTCCGAGTAGTGACTTCTTGTCTGACAACTATTCAAACACTCCGGTAAGTTTATCCAAAATATCCAAAGGTGTCTCTGATTTTGTCGGAGATGGAGTATTCTATACTCAGAAATGGGCCATCACATAGTCCTAGGGACTGATGCTCGGCCTGCCTTATAGTGAAATGCTTTCACTAAGGAAGAAACCATTGAATTGCCTTTACATAGTTGTAGATGTGCCACAATACACTGCTTAACTCAATAAAGATATTGGAAATGAAATAACGGTTTACATTGAAGTATAGAACCGAGAAGTCTACCTAGAATGTGCTTTGGAATTAACGGATAATGAGTGGATTCGGTTCACCCAAATTCCGTCAATATAAGCATTTAGCACATGATGCTTGATGGTTTGACTGGGAATTTCGCGTACACGTTCGGTCAGTGACCAATCGTTATATATCTTGTAGCATTGAGAAAAAGGTTCGTTATCAGATTCTTGACATCGGGAAGGGACGGTTATGCGTTGTTGCATCCTTTCTGATAGAGTCTATGAACAACAAACCTTGAACCTTGGAGTACGGTTACTCAAGGTAGTTACTTACTGATTAGATCAAACCACATCCAACATTGGTTGTTGGTGATGACACTAAATACTACTGAACTAAATCAGAATTTCGATCCACCAAGAAAATAGTGGGAGTATGGTTTATCCATTACCCATTATGGGTTCGCGGACTTTATGGTCTACGGGATCGATTAATGACCTATGGCTCTTTTGTGAGTCGTATAGGATTCGATAATAGAGGTTGGTTTATAAGCCATAACCCCGTGAATGGAGTTTGGTACTCCGTAGCCGTTCATACTCTTGCAGAACCACCCGAGTGTCTCGGGCCCGGTAGGAGTAATTGGATCTACACGGAAAAGAGTAGAATGAGTTCGGTATTGCATGATTTCGTTCAAAAGCGAGAAAATAGGGGTGATTCCCCGAGACTTTTCATGCCGAACAAACGGAATCGGATTCATTCGGAACGAAGGGTCTTCGCTTAAGAACCCATGACGGGATGACCGTCAAGGCTTATGTCCTTTGTGGATAAGAAGAAAACCTCTTGGTCATTAGAAGCCACTGTTTCTAAAAACATGTGGATTTGACCAAAGCATATTGATAAGTCTTTTTGTAGACTGGATATCAATATTAGTAAAGTAGTGAATATATATAAATATATATTAGTGTTTGTGAAGGATGACACTGCACCAGTTGGTAACAACATGGGTGTGTTATCTGAAGTTAGAATCTGACAAAGCCACAATTCTCTACAACAGAGTTTTGGACAACATTCTAAAGAGTTTGATTCGGTCGAATTCATTAGAATCGATCCATCGGTTTCCCATCCATCTTATTGGTTAAGATGATGCGTACGTGTATGCAACATTCAACGAGGAAGTTCTACCCTATGCCTCAGGAATGACTCTCTTAATCTTCGGATCAAGAGAAATGGGATAGATTCTCTTTCTAGTAAGAGATGGTCAGGTTATTGAACGTCAATTTTGACCGAATCTTAGATTCGGCGGTTAACGAAGCAAGTTTAGTATGTCCTTTAGTATCTTGAGAGAACGAGGAATAATATGCGGGCATATTCAAATGTGAACTTGGATATGTGAGAATACACTGGTTCTGACTTTGTGTCAGATTAAGGATGATCGTTAAGTCGATCTCGGTCTCAGTGTTTACTCTTGTGTTGAAGCTATTGCCTGGAGGAATCCAGCAACGCCAACTCGACTTTAACTAGTTGGGTGATTAGCGGCTTTTTGTAGTAGCTAGAGAGGCGATATAGCCTCAGGATTTCCTTTTCAGTTCTGGGAGTGATTCCAGATTTGGAGAGCCGATACCACATCATTGTGCAAACGATGAAGGGGTAGCTTATAAGGATTTCCGAAATCACTTGAGTTCAAGAGCATATTGGGAAAGTACCACATGATTAGATGGACCGGTAACGTTTCGATTCTACGGATCGTCTCGAGCCGACAACCTGACTAATCATTAAGACCCATGACATTTAGATGTAGGTGCTCCCCGAGTCACCGACCTATCCTACGACGGCATACTCGGAGTGTACTTTGGAATACGAAATGGTTATGATATGCTTAATGGGTACTAGAATACGGGATGTGTCTCCATTGCTTTAGAGCAAGTGGGAGATGTAGTTTGTTGTATTTTAAATAATAGGGTGTGCTCTAAAACAATTAATCACATGCTTTCGTGCAAGTGGGAGATTGTTAGGTGTAATGCCCGAAAGACAATTTTGTAATTGTTTTATTTAATAAATGAAATGATGTTATTATTCATATTTATTATTCTCATATTCACCGATGTGACAATAATATTTACACTACAGAAAACCCTAAGTATATCGTTTATGTAATCACTTAACTCGGTGTATGGTATATACACGGGAGGATTGAGTTAGTGAAGATGTACTTAAAATAAAATTAGCCCGTAGTAAAGTTAATCGAGAGTATCGGGTCTCTCCTTTAACGTGCTATTAATGCGCCCAGAACACAATAGGTGTGATTGCCTTATCCGGACTTTCGGTTAAGAGAACCTAATGGGGCATTTATATATGATAGATATATCATATAGGTCTGGACCGATTTGATTAGAGTTCACGATATAATTCCGTAATCGAGAAGTCTTATCAAATCAATGGATGATCATATTTATGGATATATCTTAATCCTGAGGTGATCACAGTCAACTGCTTGAATCAGTATGAGGTTTGACTTGACGGTTAAGGATTACACTGAGTCTGTGGTCTGAATTACCCCATCTTGGCATTGTACTAGATTGAGTGAGTAGTCTGTGTTATCACAGATACGGAATCCATTCCTTCCATTTATGGAAGTAGATAGACAGTTCCCTTATTTGTTAATCCTAGAAACTGATCGATCGCGCGAGTTCATATTACACTGATTAGCTACCAGTGAGTTGTATGAATTAATTGATCACTAGGGGGTTAATGGTAAATAAGGATAAGAGGTTCTGAAAAGGGTTAACGGTAACTTCCCGATTTAGAATGAACAGTCTATGGAGGATTAATCCATATGTAATGATTATATCAATGGACGCTTATTACTTTCTCGTGAGGAGATAAATATAATCTTATAATCGGAGGAGTGCAGTCACGGGATTATGGTGGCATATTCCCGTGATTGATTTATCGAATATAATTATTCTGTTCGTAAGATAATTATTTATTTGATTTATCGGAGCCGCTGATTATTAGTCCATGGTCCCCGACGTGCCTCCAATATAGCATAGCTATTCTCGGACGTCGAATCCTAATAATGATATTAATTTAATTCATATTAGAATTTAATTAATCGATATGTGAATTAATTGTTTAGTGACTATTTAATTAGTTGGAACTAAATAATTAAAATAAGTGGAAAATATATTTTCCATAATAATTGGCAAATTAGTGTGTATGACAAAAATTAATTGACTAGGTCAATTAAAGATGCAATTCACGCCACATGCATATTTTTTGGTAACAAGAATTAGTTTCTTGTGTATTAATAAGACATGTGCATAAAATATTTATTGGATAAATATTTATGGTAAATAATAAAGATAAATATTATTCTAGATTTGTTCTAGAATATTATGGAATTATCTTTTATTAAAAGGATTTATTTTGTTTGATAAATAAAAATCCTTGGGGCTTAAGTTTGACTCTTCTATATAAAGAGAGTTCTCTCAAACTTAATATACACACAAAATTCGAAATTCCCTAATGAATTAGAGAGGGAATTTTCGGCCATAAGCAAGGAGGAAAAAGCTTGGAGTTTTTTCCGGGTAGCATATCGTAAGGATTCGATACGAGGATTTCCTTCCACCGGGAGTTGCTCGGATCACACGTGCGGAAGATCGTGGTGCTCTTCACACCATCTCATGTTCTTTCCATTGCGGTTCTTCAACTTGGATTTAGAGATCCAAGAGGTATGATCTACAACCACCTTGTAGAATAGATCTAGTTGTTTTATTACATATATTGTATAGATCTAGATCCTTAAATCGTTTCCGCTGCGGATGATATTACTAACAATTAGCAGTCGGGAAGACTGTGTTTGTGGTGGTAGCTGGAGAAGAGGCAATAGCAACCCTCTAAGGACCAGTGTTCAAGCAGTTGAAGAGCAGCAATCCTACATGTTCTTTAGTTGTTTAGATAGTGAGGCTAGGGATTAGTCAGGGCCTATCATCTAGGACTGTTTGTAACAACGTATCTCAAAGAGTTCTAGTGGAATTTTACTCCTACAACACAGAGGAAGAGTGGACTGACAGGATTACACCACCTAGAACCACTATAATTCTAGCTCAACTTACTTTACTTATTTACATTCTGTTATTTATTTACTTAGCATTTATTATTACCCAACATACTGAAATTGATTGTTATACTCACTCACAGCTCACAAACTGACATTCACCAGAATTCAGTTTTGCATACTCAGCTTTTTTCTTGGAAACAACAAGATCCAAATAAAGGCTAAAACTTATATCTGCTGCCAGTTCACTCAGTTTTGTTATGTCTATTTGACTTAGACTCAGCTTTGTCAGCTTAACTCCACACATTAAAACTGAACCATAATCGTTTTAGATCTAGTTTTTGGTGACAAGTTTATTCACCTCCCCCCCCCCTCTAAACTTGTGTCAGCCTTTCCAAGGGACCAACACTTTCAGATTGACTTATTCCTTAACATATATTGGAAATGAGATTTCATAAGTCAAATCTGAGAGAAATGAGGGAGATTAAGGGATACGAGTATCATACCAATGCTTACCATTGCTGATATAGGTTAGATTGAAACTTAGAACCAGTGCATGTTCATTAGATGAAGATAGAATAGCCACCGGACTTTATTTCTTAGTAAAAGCTTACACCATTTTCGGGATATGATTTTTCAGAGCATCGATTCAGACATAATTTGTCCATAGATTGTCACAAGAAGAATATTACCTAGCCACCGGAAAAGTGATCAGGGCTGCATTCTCAGAGCATGAATCAGTTGACAGGAGAAGATGAATCATCATTATCGGCTTTAGCAAAGGCAGGTTGACTTTATCTGAAAAAGAAAGGGCTTCATTAAAAAAGAAGATCTTCTCAGCAATATATGCAGACAGGAAGAGACGAAAAATGGAGGATACCGGAGAAACATCGGAGATGATTTTTCCGATTAAGGGTTACAAAGGAGAGAAGACTTCCAAACTGAGAAAGAAATGGTAGTGGGTTTACGGTTTGTGTTTTTATAGGGTAAAATATTTCCGAGTTCTGGGCTAAGGCTGGGTAGTGTAATTTAATTTATTCAGTAGACCGAAAGTAATGTAGGCCAAATGTAATTTTTGAATTTATAGTGCAGAGCCCACGATGCTTTATCCAATATATAAATACAACAATATATCATATAAGTGATCATAAAATGATATCGTATAGTATGTATTTGAAGGTACCTGCAAAACAAATAAATGCCTTTGTAAGTCACACGAGATCTTGGAAGGGTTAGTCTCAGATAAAATATATGGCACATAATTAAGGTAGTGTAAAATTAATCAAGCCACATACGGATTATTGTATGCACAATAATATCCTAACAATTTTCCCCCTTTTTGATTAATTTTACAAAATACCTATGAACCCCCTAAATTGCAGCCCGCCTATATATGTACATCACTTCTATCACCCCCTTATTTTGAAAAAAGAATCAAAATAAAGGTCCATAGAGGAACCATACATAGGTCACTACGCAACTTTTCGAACAAAACCTGTGGTAAAGGCTTCGTGAAAATGTCAACGACTTGCTGCGCAGTAGGCACAAACTCTATAGATATCATTCCATTTGTCACATTGTCTCGTATAAAGTGATAACACATATCACATGCTTAGAACAATAGTGCAATACCGGATTACGGGACCAGTCTATAGCACTAGTGCTATCACAATAGACTGTCACGCAAGGTTACATGTTCTTTGATCCATAATAGCTAGGGAAAAAAATTACTCAAAGCAACATACTCAGCCTCAATGGTGCTCAACGCAATGCTAGGTTCCTTCTTGGAGAAGCACGAGACGAGTCTGTTGCCTAAGAACTGACACGTGACACTAGTGCTTTTGCGTTCCACACCGCAACCTCCATAGTCGGCATTGATGGGGGTCAAGTTAAATTTATAACTTGATCTACACAACCAACTAGCAAGAGTACTAGGTACAATTGCAGTATAGCTAGATGGAGTCAAGGTCGATCCCTCAGAGACTCGAATTAAACAAGTATAACGTATTAAACTATAGTAAATTAAGGGCGGATTATGATCAACTATAACCGAAAAATAAAAAGATGGAAAACACAAGACTAACAATATTACACAACGACACAACACTAGTATTTTTATGGTTTTTTATAATACTCTTAAGAAACGGTATTGATAACGCTAGTAGTAATTACTCACCCATATATGTATATCTAAGCCGAGACAAATAAGACATTAAGATTGATTATATTATTGGGTTGGCAACGGGAGTTATCCCCTTATATAGATCTAGATCCGGGTAGGACTCTAAACCCATATGTTTATTACATGACTTTACCGGGTATGTCTCCATCTTATATAATAAAACATGCTTTCAAAACTAGGGATGCATGTATAAACCGTACACCTTATCTAGGAAACCAGCCCGGGTAGGGTGGCACACCTCCTAGACAATCGATTATTCTATATCCTAATTAACATTCCACTTTCAGGCTTTATGTTAATTTACGATGACGATATAATAAGTTGATCAGGTTTATTACTCGATTTTATGACAATCAGATAACTAGACGTAGCCGCAGTCGTTCAGAGAAAATTCCAGAATCAAAGTGGCTAGCTCTAGCCATAAAGACCGTGGCTCCAGCTAGACCGGCGATTCCAGAATTTTCTCATAAAACGTCTTCGTACGGCTTAGATCTACATTAATATGGGTTCGTTAATTACTACATCGCGAAATCAATACATAAAAGACTACTCCATAAAAAGATAAAATAGATCTACGAATAAAGATAGCATTTATAAGTATGCATTACCCTTAAAAATGAGCTTGGCTCCCACTCCTCGATGCGATCCCAAACCGGAGAATCTATCGACTCCGTAATGAAAGAACATAAAGAAAACAAAGAAAAACTAGATAGATAAAACAAGAGTATTGTATTTTGCTCTGTATTTTCGGTGTGTGAAATAATGTATGAATGGCGGCCTTATATAGGTGTTTCTGGCCGACTTAAAACCTTCTAAAAACACTAGGAAGTACTGTTTCGAAACCCTAAAGCGGCGAAGTACATTGACAATTTTGCCCCAGCGAACTGGGCAGTTTGACCCGGCGAAATGGGTACTTCGCTCCAGCGAACTGGTCTCCTGGCCCGGTTTCATCCGCACTTCTTCTTACTCCATTGCACGATCCGTGCTATGTTGGGCTTTTTCAGTATTTCACTCCAGATATTCTTCCACTTCACTTGAGATTTTCCGGAACCTACAATTATGATAAATATCGAGCAGTAAAACATATTCTAAGGCTAAAAAGGCATAAATCCCAAATCACGATTCACAAATCACACAACATGAATTAAGCACTATAAACACGTGATTCGACGTAAAATAATATAAAATTATGCTCCTTTTAGGGAAAATGGCGATGACAAAAGGTTATATATTAGACCGTCATCAACTACCCCACACTTAGACTTTGATCATCCCGAACAAAGCATCAGTAAAATATTCCCGTAGAAAACATTTTCCATGGTCATCTCATACTTTTACAAGAAATCTGAGTCGACTCATACCAACGCATACTCAGAAGTCATCCATTATTCAATAATTTCTATGAATCGAAGTGATGTGTGAATGTGTATTCAGTTTTCTAAAATCGTAGCATGATTAAAGTTTATGCCAACTGCACAATCTCAACCTACCAACATCAACATTCTCACTTCCTCCGCCTCATGTGGGTAAAGACATGGAGCAATAAGCAAGAGCCTCATTTAAAAATTTTATGGACTTGGAGACCGAGTACTACTCAAAGGCCTCTAAAAATTTGAATTGCTTCTTGTTTTCTTATGCACAAGTATTGACACTTCTGAAGAAAGAAACTTCACTGGAGGGTGCCAAGCAAGAATCACCTATCCTGGATTAGTCAACAACTTTGAATATCGCCACAAGCTCGAGGCTACTTTGACAACGTTTCAACAAGCCCAGTGTTTAATGCAAATGTTAGAACACATATGGTTCTCAAGCTTATTACCCAACTGTGATGGCCAGAAGCTCAGAATACATCAGCAGATAAATATCGCTTGGTCCTCATAACCAATCATCTCTGTATGTACACAAAAATTCTTCCAGTTATTATCATTCACGTGTAAACCGTCGATTCAAAGATTATGTAATCAAATAATAAATAACTACTTGTAGGAGTCAGCATGAATATCCTTAAATTCGCTCACACAAGTATAATATGATCACATACTCATGCAACTAGGTTCCGTGCTCACTAAATCCAATGTTAAGAATTCACGATTCTACGGAAAAATAGTTTATTCAATTTTTTCAATACCCCGTTTCAATAATAAGTTTATAGGTTTATAACTAAGTCTCCTTACCCCGTACTTAAATTCGACATTGTCCTCAATGAGAAAATAAAAGAAGAAATAAGAAAAGGACTTAGCTCTGGAAACGGTTCTCAAGTAGGAAGCAGAATGTAGGACTGATCCTTTCACGGCGTAGACAAGTTAATGAAAGCCTGGGCAAACAAACCAAAATAACAAACTTCATGAAACCGTCAGTAACATGTCAATGGAAGTGATAAAGTAATGTGGTAGTAATTAGATATAATATCCAAAACAATTTGAGCGACATTATTTTATACAACCAATGACAAGTAATTAAAGGGTAACAAAACAAACTACCGAACTCACATGGTGGCCATCAAGGAAAAAACCACACTTATTCTGAACTTAGACTCGGAACATGGCGAGATGAAAAAAAACCTTAATAGTCTCCATGCTACTTTATTTGCAGAAAATAAACAAATTAAAAGAAAGTTTAAGAAATAGTTCTAAGGTTATAGTCGTCAGCTCGACTTTATTTCCACGATGGTCTAAGTGTATGTAGAATCTTCCAGAGTAAAGACTTCCTCCTCTTTACCAAAAGCAGTATCTAGGTAATGTTTCAATCGGTGCCTATTAACCCCAAAGGTGGTGTTATCTTTATGATTAATCACCTCTACAGCTCCAGAAGGAAAAACTTTACTGTCTTGATAAGGGCCATACCACCATTATTTCAACTTTCCCGGAAAAAGTTTTAGGCGCGAATTGTAGTCCAGAACCAGATCTCCTGCCTTGAAGGTTCGGTCTAATATCTTCTTATCATAGAATTTCTTTGTTCGTGCTTTAAAGATGTGAGCATTCTCGAAGGCTTCAATGCGGAACTCCTCTGAGCGAGTTATTTCCAATAGTCTGTTCTCTCTGGATAAACTCACATCAAAATTTAACAGACGAGTAGCCCATAAGGCTCAGTGTTCATGTTCAACCGGTTGATGACATGCTTTTCCAAAGACAATCTTATATAGGGATATTCCAATTGTAGTCCTATAAGCAGTTCTATATGCCCATAAAGCATCATCTAACTTTAACGACCAATCTTTCCTTGTAGGATTCACAGTTTTCTCCAAAATGCGCTTGATCTCTCGATTTGTAACTTCAACTTGCCCACTTGTTTGAGGGTGATATGCGGTAGCTAACCTATGTATTACCCTGTATTTAATCATTAATTTTTCAAATAAACTATTACAGAAATGGCTTCCACCATCGCTAATAATGGCATGAGAGATTCCAAACCGCGTAAAGATATTCGTCTTTAGAAACCGCAATACGACTTTTGCGTCGTTAGTGGGTGAAGCAATGGCCTCAATCCATTTGGATACATAGTCGACTACTACTAAGATATAGCGATTTGAAATAGAAGATGTGAAAGGTCCAACAAAATCAATTCCCCACACATCAAAGAGTTCCACTTCTTGGATACTATTTAGTTGCATTTCATTCCTTTTTGAGATATTGCCCGTCATTTGGTAGGAATGACAGGCTCTAGCGTAGTCAAACACAGTTTTGTAAAGATTTGGCCAGTAAAAACCACATTGAAGGACTTTCGCAGCTGTCTTGTCTCCTTCAAAGTGTCCTCCTACCTCGTAAGCATGGCCGTGTTTGAGTATATCATTGAATTCGCTCTGAGGAACACATCTCCTAAACACATTGTCCGAGCATAGCTTAAAAATGTAGGGATCATCCCAGTAGTTGTTGGTCCCAGAGAAGGGTGAAACTATAGTCAGAGGGGGGGGGGGGTGAATGACTATAGTGGAGTTTCAAAAACTTTTCATAAGTTTAAAAGCTTTTGGGCAGCGGATAAGTCCCTTCTTACTATGTTGTTTTCAAATCAGTTTGGACAATCACAAATATAAGTTATGATCTAGGAAATTTAAATAAATGTTGTAAAGTAAATTGCATAATGTAAATTGACACAAGGCTTATAGTGGTTCAGGGTGGTGTAATCCCTTAATCCACTCTTCTCATGTGATGATTGGAGGAATTCACTATTGTTTTCACAGATACAATAGTATGATTGTCCTTGACTTCCCAAGCTTCACAATCTACAAGACTATCACTCCTTGACTGCAACAGCTTCAGTGATTCAGTCTCTTTCACTGCTCCTTGAGATTAAAATCCTTCAAATAGCAGCTATCACAGATGTTCAGGGTTAAATTGTATGATTTTTAGAGATATATTTTATATCAATTTCCCCCATATTCTTATGTTTTTCATAGAAATCGAGCTTTGTATTGAAATATTGAGTAAATGATGTTTTCAATGGTTAAATTGCGAAACGTAACGAATTAGGTGCTTAAATGATGATTTTATATGATTTTGGAATTATGTTACGCTTTGGTATGTTTTCCTAATTTGTAGATACATATTGGTTATGGAAAAGATGATCTTAAAGAGAGAAATTCGAGTGGAGAAAGAATCAAAAGGATTTATGGAAGAATAAAAGATTTAAGGAAAGAAATCAAGTTGATTGATCCAGCCGGACTGGCGTCCAGGGAGCTGAACTAGCGTTCAGTGTGGACGAGCGTTTGAGGTTCTGGACGAGCGTCCATCAGAAGAAATTTAGATCAGAGAGTTTGGACGCTGAAGTAGACGGGCGTTTGGCACAAGTTCAAAGCAGAATGGACGGACGTCTAAGGAATTGGACGAGCGTCTGGAGGAAGAAAATCGGATCAGGATTGAAATATCGCATTCTGGACGGGCGTCCACCCAAAACGGACAAGCGTCCGTTGGCCGACTTAAGCAAACCGACTTTGTTTTCTATAAAAGGCCACATATCCCCAACCCTAATACACACATAATTTCTCATACACTAAAACCTAGAGGAGCAGCCGCACTTTGGGAGTCTCAAGGCCGGTCACCCGAGCCTTGTGCTCGGGTGATCCGGGTTAGATTAGGATGCTTTTCTTTTCGTTTGTTGATTCATGGAGATTAACCGTTGTATAAACTATGTGAGTTCATCTTTTTGATTTATTCAATCTTCGTTTATTTTCATGATCTTGATTTATTTTGTATTTTTCTATGCGCTTTATGATGTCATGTGAATTAGATCGAAAGATTAGTTTGCTATTGATGTTTTACAATACTAGAGTGGCGTAAACGCTAGATCACCATAGAAAGATAGGATCTTTAATCGTTAATTCGTGACAAATTAATTGGTTAATTATCTAGGTTGCTAGATTCTAAAATACGGGAGTTAACTTGAATCTACACCTTCGTTTTGTATGGAAATTGGTCTCAACATTCGAGAGAGGAGAGATCGATAATAGAATTCACTAAGGGATTAGGAATTCATAACTTGAGAAATAGATTCACTAAGGAATTAGGAGTTTGTATCTCATGTAAAGGTGAAACCACAATATTGAATTAAAATCATGAGATGAACTTGGATTGAAATCACTTAGTTTGTGTAATGTTTAATCCCATGTATCTTTAATTTAGGTCGTTTTTATTATTCTTAGCTTATGTTTGTTTGTTCTTTCGTTTATTTGTTTTCGTAAGTAACAATTGAAAGGAATTAATAAGATTAGATTCAACATCCCAATTCCCTATGGATCGACCCCTTAATTATCCCGCTTTACTGGCAATTACCCGATATTCGGTCGGTTAGGAGTTAGTTTTGCATATAGGTTAGGGTTTATAAATTGTTTTTGTTTAGTGATGCAAAAATCCTCCGAACAACAGACACTGTTAGGAACATTTTATTATGTTTTGATGATGGCCATATCACCTGTTATAGCAAGCCTGAAATAAGTTAGAATTCTCTGTATAAGTCTTTACTTAGAGTCTGACATGTTGTATAAGTTGAGTCAGACAAGTATTGTACTAGTTGGTAGAATGGCAAAGTAAAACAGACATTCGACAGAGTGAAGCCATCCAAGCACCAGCAGAGATACAATGAAGACTTTATGGTCTGACTTATAACCAAGGAAGTCTGTGATGACCTTGGATAAGTCTAAGTTATGTTTCAAGTGATGAAACTTAATATTCAAATATGGTGTACACTGATCTCACCCCAATCAAGGATCAGTGAAGTACAAAGATTCTCCTTAAACTTAAGCAAAAAAGAAAACAGTGAAACGGCTGAGTAAACTGACTTTCGACTGAGTGAAGACAAAACGGTGAAGGAAGAGCCAAAAACGGCTAAGTCAGAAGGATCACTCGACCGTTCAGAAAATAGCGAAGTAATACTTACAAGATCAGATTTAATATATGTTGAAGATTCAGAAGATCATGCATTAAATAGAGGATCAATCAAGGACGGATTTTCTGCTATACGTTTGAAGAAAAAATCCGATCACTGAAATCAAGGAGAATGCAATTAAGGGGGAATCAAGAATAAAATCAAGGATTATTCCCTCATTAATATAGCCGACGGACAGAATTTCAAAATCAAGGTTATTCAAGGCTATAAATAGAAGGCATTGACAGACAAACAAAAACAACGATCTGAAAAAGAAAAACTAAGCAGAAACTCTGTCAATTCAAAAAGCCTTCTCTAAACTTACAAGGGTTTATCTAGAGATCAACTCAGACATCAGAACTACAAAGTCATATTTAGCACTGAGATTAATCAAGAAATTTGGTGAATCTTATTCACTTCAAATTGAAGCAACTGAATCAGAAGCAATCTGAGAAGGAGTTGTGTGTGTGACAGCTGCTAAAGGATTTTGATCTCAAGGAGCAGTGAAAGAGACTGAATCACTGAAGCTGTTGCAGTCAAGGAGTGATAGTGTTGTAGATTGTGAAGCTTGGGAAGTCAAGGACAATCATACTATTGTAACTGTGAAAACAATAGTGAATTCCTCCAATCATCACCGGAGAAGAGTGGATTAAGGGATTACACCACCCTGAACCACTATAAGCCTTGTGTCAATTTACATTCTGCAAATTTACTTTATAGGATTTACTTAAATTGCCTTGATCATAACTTATATCTGTGATTGCCTAAACTGATTTGAAAACAACATAGTAAGAAGGGACTTATCCGCTGCCCAAAAGCTTTTAAACATAAGAAAAGGTTTTGAAACTCCACTATAGTCATTCACCCCCCCCCCCCCTCTGACTATAGTTTCACCCTTCTCTGGGACCAACAATTGGTATCGGAGCAGTGTTCCTAGTATTAGAACCTATTCGGATCTAATTTCTGGTAACAAGGAGATAACGTATTTTCAAAGTAGTTTTCAAACATGAGCTTTCCGTTCATTCACATATAGATCTATTACGGATTCCTCAAACTTTTTGTCAAAAGTACCTGTTTTTAATGTTAATAATTTTGATGAATATAAAATAAGAATGTTGTCTCATCTTGCAGCAACTCATGAAGAGATGATGGAAGTAATTAATGATGGACCAATCATAATCACTATTGTGTTAGGCACCGGAGCAGATCAAGGGAAGGAAATTGATAAACCTAAAAAGGATTGGACCAAGGATGACAGGAGAAGAGCAAATCTGGACTTTGTTGCAAAAGACATGATTTTGAAGACCCTAGATAGCAACATGTTCATGAGAATCAAAGACTGCAAAACAGCAAAGGAGATGTGGGACAAGCTATCATTGATAAATGAAGGATCGAAGCGATTAAAGAAAACAAATTATCCGTTGTAAAACGAAATTTGAGAACTTCAAAATGAAGGTGGTGAATCCATTGATCAAATGGACAACGATTCTCAAGCATTATCGATGAACGCAACAGACTTGGACACACATATCCCCAGAAAGAAGTATGCTTGAAGATTTTGAGAGGCTTACCTGAAAAATGGAAGATCATAACATCAGTAATCAGAGGAACAACAAATCTTACAAACACAGACACTCTGACCCTTATGTCCCAATTAAAAGCTCATGAATTCGAATTGAACGGTGAAGACGGTGCTCCGGTAGAGACACAAAAAATCACTGCACTGGTTGCACCCCAGCAAAGTAACTTTGCCGATTGTATCTGCAGAGAGACACAAGAACTCAAAGAACAGGTAGCTTTATTAGTCAAATGTTTTGACAGGTTTAGCAAAAAGAAGCCATTCAAGGGAAACTCATCATCAAACAAGAAGTCAAGCTCAAACAAAGACATGAAGAAGAAAGATGATGAATACAGATGCTTCAACTGCAACAAGAAAGGCCATTTCAAGGCTGATTGCCCTGAAGAAAATGATAAATATGACAAGAAGAAGTACAAGGCATCTGAAAAGAGAAAAGGCAAAAAGGCACTCAAGGCTGAATCCAGCAGTGAAAAGACTGATAATGATTCAGATGATAGTGATGAAGAAGACAGCTCAGAAAATGAAAAAGCATGCCTATGTCTCATGACCAAAGAATTAAATCAAGATGAAGGCGACAGTTCAGACACTGATTTATGTCTAATGACCAAAGAATCAAATGAAACTGAGGTATCATCTAGCTCTTACTCTTCATCTAATGCATCCACATCTGACACTGCACAATCTTTTGCTCTCCCATTAGATACAGGAGACCTAGTCCAAAATCTCATGACTAAATTTGATGAAATTGAAATGAATCATGAAATTCTGGAAAAAGAATGCAAGGATCTAAGAAAAGGGAATAAGAGATTAAAGAAAGAACTGGATAAAGCAAAAGCTGAATTAACAAGTAAGGAGACCCACTTAAATGGTCAACAAAAAGCAGATGATCATACATCTGTTATTGACCGATCAGTTAAGAAAATTTCCCCACCAGTAAAGGTAACCACTGCACCACTAAATGCACCAGCTTACAAACCCTCAAAAAGGTTTGGATCCAGATCTGGTCTTGGCTACAACAGTCAGGATGAGAGTAGGAATAATGGTCAACACAATTCTAAATTCAGGACCAACTATGGACCAAAATTTAGAAAGGGACAGACCATAGTTCCAACAAATCATCTTGCTCCGGTGAAGTCAAAACCTAGTGTAGTGAAACAGCAGACTAAATCCTCATTCCAGTCAACCAAAAACAAAAGCCTTCTGAAAGGTAAAGGAAGACTTTACCCTTCAGAGGATGATTGGAATATTGCAACTCCAAAATACAAGAAGAAACCATTCCATAATATGCAACATGTGTTTAAGAAAAACCAATCTAGATATGTTCCTAGACACATGAAGCAAGAAAGGTTTCCTACTGCATATTGGAAAGTGAAGAAGGATGTAAATGCACCAAAAGGTAGAGAAAAGTATCAGAATACCTTCAGCAAAAATATTAGAAGCTATTCTGGCAAGTCTTATACAGTTGAAGTTGATGACTTCAATTATCCAAAAAGAAGAACTTTTGGATATACACTTGGTATGGGAGGCATGACTGCTAACAGGTATGGACCCAAACAGTGTTGGGTACCTAAACTTAGTTAATTTGTTTTGTAGGATGTCTGGTACATAGACAGTGGATGATCCGGACACATGACAGGAAATAAGAAATGGCTCACTAACTTCAAAGCTTTTGATGGACCCAAAGTCACATTTGGAGGCAAAGAAAACCCTGGCAAGATTAAGGGGGAAGGCACAATACTCAAGACTAATTTGAAGATTCAAAATGTAGCATATGTTAGAGGACTTAACTTCAATCTGATGAGCATCAGTCAATTCTGTGACAAAGGCTACAATGTACATTTCAATAAGGAAGGATGCAAAGTGATTCACACCAAACCAACACAAAAGTAGTTCTTGCGGGAAGAAGACAAGATAACATGTATGTGGTGGATTGGAAAACAGCCAAGGAAGAAACATGTCTGCTTGTCAAAAGTAAACAATCAACCAACTGGATTTGGCACAGAAGGTTAAATCACTTGAATTTCAAGACCATTAACAAACTATCAAAGAACAAGTTAGTTGAAGGTCTGCCAGAGATCACATTCAAGAAAGAAATTCTATGTGATGCATGTCAGAAAGGAAAACAAATCAAAAGTTCATTCAAGTCAAAGCCTTATCAATCTACAACAAGAGTTCTACATCGTTACACATGGACTGTTTGGACCAGTCACACCAGTAAGTGTAAGTGGTAAGAAATACACCCTAGTAGTGGTGGATGACTTTTCAAAATACACCTGGACCATTTTCATGAACAAGAAGAAAGAGAACCTCAAAAAGCTGCCAGATTTGCTAGGACGACTCCAAAATGAAAAAGAATGGAAGATCATCAAGATCAGATCAGATAGAGGCACTGAATTTCTAAATGAAATCATCTGGACCTACTGTGAAGAAATGGAGCGTCACATCAACTTTCTGCAGCAGGAACTCCACAACAAAATGGTGTAGCAGAGAGAAGAAACATAACTCTCAAAGAAGCAGTTAGAACAATGATTGCTGAAGCATGCTTACCAAAAAGATTTTGGGCTGAAGCAGCAAACACAACATGCCATGCACAAAACAGATCACCCATCAACAAGTATCATGGAAAGACTCCATATGAAATATGGAATGGTAGAAAACCTATTATCTCATATTTTCATATGTTTGGATTGAAATGTTTTGTTTTGAACAGGAACCAGCTGCATACCTTTGATGAAAAGGCTGATGAAGCAATCTTTATGGGATACTCAGACACCAGCAAAGCATTCAGAGTACTCAACAAAAGAACACTGGTGATTGAAGAATCAATACACGTAGTTTTTGATGAACCAAATACAAATGGTGAAGATCTTAAAGATCAAGAAGAGGAAGCATCACAAAGAGAAATCTATACAAATGCAACCATACCAGCTTCTATCCTGAATCATCATTTTGAAAATCAAGAGGAGCCACATATCAATACAATAGAAAAAGCACCATAATTTCAAGTTCATGCTCAGCATGAAGGTATGGAAGCACCAAGTGAAGAACAACTTCAACCTGATCTAAATTGGCTAAGAGATCATCCTGAAGAACTAGTCATTGGAGATATTCACACAGGAGTTAGAACCATAAGAAAACTGGAGCACATGCTAACATGCTTTCTATCACAAGTGGAACCCAAGACCATAGATGGTGCAATCCAAGATGCAGATTGGATCACAGCCATGCAAGAATAACTAAATGAATTTGAAAGAAATGAAGTCTGGGAACTGGTTGACAGACCAGATATGGCCAACATCATTGGAGCGAAATGGGTATTCAGGAACAAGATGGATGAGAAAGGAACTGTTGTCAGAAAAAAAAGCAAGGCTAGTTGCAAAAGGCTACTCTCAAGCATAAGGGATAGATTATGATGAAACATTTGCACCAGTAGCAAGATTGGAGGCAATCAAACTCTTCCTAGCATTTGCTGCATTCAAAGACTTCAAAGTCTATCAAATGGATGTCAAGAGTGCATTCCTAAATGGACTTTTGGAAGAAGAAGTATATGTAGAATAGCCTCCTGGCTTTCAAATCAAAGGAAAAGAAGACAAAGTATACAAACTCAAGAAGGCAATCTATGGACTCAAACAGGCACCCAGAGCCTGGTATGAAACACTATCACAATTTCTGATCAAGAATGTATTCAACAAGGGAACTATAGACAAGACTCTATTCAAACTAGAGGAAGGAACAAGTACATTGCTAGTACAAATCTTTGTTGATGATATCATCTTTGGATCAGAGGATGAAAAGCTATGTGAGAAATTTGCAAACCTGATGAAGAGCAAATTTCATATGAGCACGATGGGAGAATTAAATTATTTCCTTGGCCTTCAAGTAAAGCAAATGAAGGATGGTATTTACATTAGTCAAGCCAAGTACACAAGAGATCTAATACACAAGTATGGGATGGATACAAGTGGCACAGAAGATACACCAATGTGTGCAAGAGTCATTCTTGGGAAAGATGAAATAGGAAAGGATGTTGATCAGAAAATGTATAGAGGAATCATTGGATCCTTACTATACTTAACTACAAGTAGAATTGATATAGCATTTGCAGTAGGAGTATGTGCAATATTTCAATTTCAACCAAAAGAATCACATCGTCTAGCAGCCAAAAGGATAATCATATACTTGAAAAACACTATCAATGTTGGTATTTGGTATCCAAAAGATGGAGGATTTAAGTTAATATCATATTCAGACTCTGACTATGCTGGATGCAAAATAGATAGAAAAAGCACCTCTGGAACATGTCAAATGCTAGGCACCAGACTAGTCTCTTTGTTCAGTAAAATGCAAAACTCCATATCTACATCAACAAGCTGAAGCAGAATATATAGCAGCAGGTAGCTGTTGTGCACAAGTACTTTGGATCAGACAACAGCTAAGGGATTATGGAGTCGAGGAGGAAACAATTCCAATCATGTGTGATAACACAAGTGCAATATCTATTACTGAAAATCTAGTGTTGCATTCAAGAACAAAGCACATTGATGTGAGACATCATTTTATCAGAGACCATGTTGAAAAGGGAGATGTCATCCTAAAATACATACCCACTGAAGATCAATTGGCTGACATCTTCACTAAACCACTCAGCTTTGAAAGATTTAGCATGTTGAGAACTGAGTTAGGAATGATTGAAATTGACTAAGTACCAAAGAGCGGCTAACTGGAGTAATCGGCTAAGTGACTTTATCAACTGGTTCAACCTTTGCTGTTACAAGGGTTGTAGCAGGTAAGGCACTGGTATCCATCGAAGTTAACTTAACTGATTGTTAGGAACGGTTAAATCTACAAGCTCAGTGAAGAAATCACTATATCGGCTAAGTGACCAGCCAATGCACTTCACCGAATTAAAGACTTGGACAAATTAAAGTGTGAACAAAATCATTTTTTACTACACGTGGTGAATAAGGAAATTATGGAGGATTATTCTGTGGAAGATTACACACGTGGAGATCAACTTATAATTATGGAGGCAACCATATTTTTTTTTAAATTACAAATGCCTCGATTCCCGGGCTCTATCATTACTTACCTCAAACCACTCCCCCATTACGCTCTAATATCGTGATTTACATACACAAAATCATGCCATTATGTCACAAAATCCTTCCACATTCAAACCACGTTCACACTACCCAAATCAACCTATATAAAGGCTACTTAGAGATTTTCAGAAATCTTTAAACTCTTTTGCAAAACAAAAGCCCTACTTTTGATTTTCTCTACTGCAAATTCAAGTTCAGCTTCAAACTTCTTTTAATTTTCAACAATGGCATCATCTTCCTCAAACACCCAAGCTAGGTATGAAAAATCGATTGCCACTGGATCATTCTTTCAAGCAGAACACTACTTGAAATTGTGCGGAAATGACGAGGATGCCAAACGATTGGCAGCAGGCTGCGAAAACCTAAAATTATCAACCTTTCTCAACCCTCTAAGAACCAAGGTTTGCTATGAAAATCTCATATCTTTCTGGAAATCTGCAAAATACGTATCTGGGCTCCATGCTGAAGAAGGTGACAAGTGGGAAGAAGACAAGATCGTTGCATCTGTCAACGGCAAAGACGTGGTGATCACAGAAAAGGTTATTCAAAAAAATCTTAAACTATCAAATAAAGGTCAAGAAAAAGTGACATTGGTATCACAAAACTTGGACGATTTCTGGGCAACAATTGCCAAAACGGAAAATCCAGGATCTACAAAAGTCAACTGTCTTAGATCTGCCTTAAAGAAACCGTTCATTGAGTTTAGTGCCCTAATTGGCAAAACCATTGAAGGAAAGTTGGGAGCAAATAATGCCATGACAGAAACTAGAATAGGGCTAATGGGAATCATCTACAACAATCTACAATTCAATTGGGCAAAATACTTCTTTCTAAGAATCAAAGAGCAAATCCAAGGTGAAGTAAAAGCAGCAAAGAAGGGGACAAAAGAGGGAAAGACAAAGAAAGGACAATTCTGGGTGAAAAAGTCGTATGGGATTCAGTTACACTATCTGTTGCAATGTCTCAAAGTCTCTACTGTACAACTCCACAAACTGCATGAATCCAAAGTCATGTTTACATATGTTAAACAACAAAAGAAGGCAGGAGAAGGGAAGAGAAAGAAATCCACACAACACACTACCAGTCAAAGAAAGAAGCAAAAGGTTCAGCGAAATCTGGACAAGACAGACTTTGGCAAATTAATTAATGAAGACGAAGAAGAAGAGGAGTCTGACGCTGAGGCAGACCAACGAGAAGAAGAAAATGTCAGTGAGGATGTACAACATCCTAATGAAGAAGACACTGGAGATAATGAGGAATCTCCATAAGAAGCTGTGCAAATGTCTGCAAACGATATAGATGATCGAATTGCAGAATACCTTGAGTGGAAGGAAGGTGATTCCCAACAACATCTTCAAGACTCTAACAACATGCTTGCAGAAGAGGCATGGCTATTTGATTTTCTGGGAATCACAACTCTGGTTGGTGTACTTGATGAATCACCTCTATGGGACTTGGTTGATGTAGCCAAGGTAAAATTGCCCTAGATCTCTGACAGGCAGAGTGATGACTCAGAAGAAGGTGGAGATGATCATGATCAAGATGATGGTGATGATCATGATGACAATGATGATAATGATCATCATAATGATGATCTTGATAAAGACAGAGAAGAGGAAACTCCTACACCAGATGCAATTGATGATACCACTCTTCTCCGTACATTTTTAAACCCACAAGCATCCAACAAGTCCACAACTCCAGCAAAGACAGCCACTCAACCGCTGTCGGTCGATATTCCAGCTGACAACACAAACATTGTGGACACTGGTTCAGCTGCTGCCACTCCGGTCAAGGCAAACCCCGGCACAGAGATAGGCGGAACAGCAGCTCAAGCCACACCAGCATACACATCTACAAAAATTCTTGAAGATTTGGAAATTGGAACAGATGTTACTCAACATCAAGACAAGGGACATCAAACAGACCCAGAACCAGCTGACGTAAGGCACAAACATTCTCAGCTTGCCACTGGCATTACAAATGAAACTTTTGAGAAAGCGGCAGATTTGCTGGCTGAAGAATTGGAGCAGCAAGCCTTGTATCTCAGATCCATGACTTCAGCATTTAATGACAAAAGCTCCTCCATTGAGCACAAGTTCCAGGCCATTGCAGAATACATCGATGCACAAAATATTGTTGTTCAACAACAGGGCAATCTGATGAGGCAACTCAAAATTAACATCACTAACAATCTTGCAGGCCTCATACAACACATTTCCCAAGAAAATGAATCAATGGCATTGGCTTTTGGCACTAGATTTCGTAGTGTCACTGAGAAATTGAATGATCATCACAATAGATTCACATCTATTGAATCAAAACTTGACTCTCTGATTGGAACGGCTGAGGCCACAAATAGCATCTTACTCCAGCAAAGGGATGATGCTGCCAAAAAAGGGGAAAATCAGGATAAGCCTGAAGGATCAACAATTAGACCCCCAAATTTCACTGAAGAACAACTGAGAGCAAGGGACAGAGAAATAAGGATCAGGAAAGAGGCAGAAGAACAGCAAAGGAGGGCCAGAGAAGAAAGAGAAAAGGCCTTAAATGAACCCTACACTGGATTTCCTCGTCATATGCAAATAAGAGATGATGATAGGGATAGATCCGGCAGACATCAAAGGCCTGGATCTAGTCAGCAAAGAGGTTCAGCAAGTCAACACAGACTTAGCACCAGATGAAACACCAAAGCAGAGGCAGCAGTAGCTCCAGATATACTGGGGAACACAGAACTTACACTGGTCACCAAAGCAAAGCAGAATATGAAGCAGATGTACTGGACCATGTAAGAGAATTTTTTAGAGTACAGGAAGGACTTTATCCTCATTCCTCACAAGATGAAGCATGGGCTGATTGGCTAAGCTATCAGGATGAAAGGATGAGAACTCATATGGCCAAACTCTACAATGAAGTCAAAAGAGAGTTTGCACTTCTCAAACAAACCAACAACAAACCAAGCTCAGCCATACCACTTTCTGCAAAAGGACCAGAAGACCTGCCAACTGAACAACAAGAAGACTTCAACTATATGGCAAAATTCTTCAATCCTATGGGAAAAATGAACAAACAAGATCAGTGGAGTCTCTACAAAAGTCTCCAGTTTGCTGGCTCACACATTACTGAAGCTAGAGAGAGACTTGAGAAATATTTTGGAGAACCTATGGCAAATAAGACCATGCCAGACTTCAACAGACTCTTTGCCAAGAAAATATTCAAGGGAGTATCTGAATACACAGCTATGGCATACTGGAAGTGGAAGTTCCTAGAAATTGATTGGAAAGACATTCAAGAGGTTCTGACTACAAAGTTCAAGATGTACAAAGCTGAATTAAGCAAGATGTAGTATGTAATCTTTGAATAAAATCTTTGAACTTATTGCCCTATGATGGATGAATAAAATTGCTGATATTGTTCTGTTATTATGAAAAATTTTGGATTACTTATGTTCAGGCTTATGAGGGTTTTGGCATCATCAAAAAGGGGGAAATTGTTAGGAACATTTTATTATGTTTTGATGATGGCCATATCAGCTGTTATAGCAAGCCTGAAATAATTTAGAATTCTCTGTATAAGTCTTTACTCAGAGTCAGACATGTTGTATAAGTTGAGTCAGACAAGTATTGTACTAGTTGGTAGAATGGCAAAGTAAAACAGACATTCGATAGAGTGAAGCCAGCCAAGCACCAGCAGAGATACAATGAAGACTTTATGGTCTGACTTATAACCAAGGAAGTCTGTGATGACCTTGGATAAGTCTAAGTTATGTTTCAAGTGATGAAACTTAATATTCAAATATGGTGTACACTGATCACCCCAATCAAGGATCAATGAAGTACAAAGATTCTCCTTAAACTTCAGCAAAAAAGAAAACAGTGAATCGGCTGAGTAAACTGACTTTCGGCTGAGTGAAGACAAAATGGTGAAGGAAGAGCCAAAAACGGCTAAGTCAGAAGGATCACTCGACCGTTCAGAAAACAGCGAAGTAATACTTACCAGATCAGATTTAATATATGTTGAAGATTCAGAAGATCATGCATTAAATAGAGGATCAATCAAGGACGGATTTTCTGCTATACGTTTGAAGAAAAAATCTGATCACTGAAATCAAGGAGAATGCAATTAAGGGGGAATCAAGAATAAAATCAAGGATTATTCCGTCATTAATATAGCAAATGGACGGAATTTCAAAATCAAGGTTATTCAAGGCTATAAATAGAAGGCACTGACAGACAAACAAAAACAACGATCTGAAAAAGAAAAACTGAGCAGAAACTCTGTCAATTCAAAAAGCCTTCTCTAAACTTACAAGGGTTTATCTAGAGATCAACTCAGACATCAGAACTACAAAGTCATATTCAGCACTGAGATTAATCAAGCAAGTTGGTGAATCTTATTCACTTCAAATTGAAGCAACTGAATCAGAATGAATCTGAGAAGGAGTTTTCTGTGTGATAGCTGCTGAAGGATTTTGATCTCAAGGAGCAGTGAAAGAGACGGAATCACTGAAGCTGTTGCAGTCAAGGAGTGATAGTCTTGTAGATTGTGAAGCTTGGGAAGTCAAGGACAATCATACTATTGTAACTGTGAAAACAATAGTGAATTCCTCCAATCATCACAGGAGAAGAGTGGATTAAAGGATTACACCACCCTGAACCACTATATGCCTTGTGTCAATTTACTTTCTGCAAATTTACTTTTTAGCATTTACATAAATTGCCTAGATCATAACTTATATCTGTGATTGCCTAAACTGATTTGAAAACAACATAGTAAGAAGGGACTTATCCGCTGCCCAAAAGCTTTTAAACATAAGAAAAGCTTTTGAAACTCCACTATAGTCATTCACCCCCCTCGACTATAGTTTCACCCTTCTCTGGGACCAACAGACACAACTCCTTCTCAGATTGCTTCTGATTTAGTTGCTTCATTTTGATGTGAATGAGATTCACGAACTTGCTTGATCAATCTCAGTGCTGAATATAAAATTGTAGTTCTGATGTCTGAGCTGATCTCTAGATAAGTCCTTATAAGTACAAAGAGAAGGCTTTTCAAATTGACTGAGTTTCTACTTCCTTTTTGCTTTTCTTGATCGTTCTTTTATCTGTCTGTCAATGCCTTCTATTTATAGCCTTGAGTATCCTTGATTTGAATTTCAGTCCGTTGGCTATATTTATGAGGGGAATAATCCTTAATTTTATTCTTGATTCCCCCTTAATTGTATTCTCCTTGATTACAGTGATCGGATTTTTCTTTCAAATATATATATAGCAGAAAATCCGTCCTTGATTGATCCTCTATTGATTGTGCATTTAAATGCATGATCTTCTGAATCTTCATCATATTCCAAAATCTGATTTGGTAAGATTTACTTCGCCTTTCTCAGAGCGTTTGAGTGATTCATCTGACTTCGCCGTTCTAGATCTTCCTTCACCGTTTTGTCTTCACTCAGCTGAATGTCAGTTTACTGCACCGATTCATTGTTTTCTTCATTGTTTAAGTATGAAGAGAATCTTATACTTCACTGATCCTTGATTGGGGTGAGATCATTGTACACCATATCTAAATATTAAGTTTCATCACTTGAAACATAACTTAGACTTATCCAAGGTCATCACAGACTTCCTTGGTTATAAGTCAGACCATAATGTCTTCATTACTTCTCTGCTGGTGCTTGGCTGGCTTCACTCGCCGAAAGTCTGTTTTTACTTTACTTTGTTGTCTACCAACTAGTACAATACTTGTCGACTCAACTTATACAACATGTCAGACTCTAAGTAAAGACTTATACGGAGAATTCTAACTTATTTCAGGCTTGCTATAACAGCTAGTATGGCTATCTTCAAAACATCAAAAATGTTCCTAACAATTTCCCTTTTTTTTATGATGCCAAAACCCTCATAAGCCTGAACATAAGTGATCAACCTTTTTATAATAAATAACAGAACTCAACAATTTTATTCATCCATCAAGGGCAATAAGATATTGCATCTTTTTATTTAAATGACAAAGGCAAATGGTAACATCAAATTAAATTAAGCCAGAGGTCTACTTCTTCAAGGTCTACTTCTTCATTTAATCAAACCTGATGCCTTTGCCTTTGCTGCCCTTTCCCTTTTTTGTTGGGCTTGCCTTCTTTTCACTAGAGCTTTCAGGCTTAGAGCTTCCTTCCCCTTTTTTGGCAGCACTAAAAAATGCTTCAAGATTTGTCGTTGCTGTGTCAGAATCAGGGAGAGGACCATACCTCCTTTCCAGTATCTTGTTGTTGGCCTCACCAACTTTGATTAGAAGGTCCAATTGCTTGCCAGAATGCTCTATCACCTCATCCAGATGCTGAATTTGATGAGTGTGAGCATTGAGGGTGTCCACCAATGGCTTAAGATTGTTGTCAATCGTCTCAGCATGGAACTCAAGATTGGTTTGGACATGGTGAGGAATGAGTTGCTGTAACTTGCAAAGCAGGTTTCCATGTCTTTCCATGACCTTATCTTGGATTTTGATACGATTGATGAGGGCCTCAATCTTGTGGTTGAAGGAGGTTGCTTCACTCCTTAAGGCATTCTTCAGGTTTTGCCTGTTGTAATACTGCCTTTCAATGTCCACAATGAGGTGTTGAATGTCCAAATTGAAAATCCTCTCAGGAACAGTTTCCTGTTGTGTCACATTGGCATCCTCATCATCTGTATCTTCCCCTTTCTCACTTTCCACTTTAACTTCCTCTTCTTTCTCTTCTTCCTTTTCATCTTGTGTCTCTTCTCCTTTTTCTTCCCCTTTTTCTTGTTCTTCCTCGTGTGACTTAGAGTCATTTAGAGGTTGATGTTGAGTGTGGGCCGCTTCATCAGCTGTTGTTTCCCCTTGTGCAATAGTGGGGGAGTTGACAAGTTCGGTTGAGTGAGCTTTATCAGCAGGCTCACTCAGCTATTCGTCAATTTTGCCAATGCTTTTGAAAAGCACTTCTTGAAGTGTCAATTCATCATCAGAAATTCCTAAATTTTCTTTATTTGCTTCAAAATGACCACCTTCTGAGTGTTCATCCTCGGACTCAGCTTCTTCCCCATCTATCTCCTCCACTTCAGATGAAGTGAGTCTATATCCTTCCTCACCTTCCTCCAGGTAGGTGATTTCCTCTTGTTGCTTTTCTTCTTCTGTTGCTGTGTCATCAATGATTGTCACAGGTTCATTCAAGTTGCTGGTTCCAGGCCGAGAGATGTTTTCAAGTGCCTTCTGGGACCAGGTTCTTCTTCCCACTCCTGGTCTACTGCCTTCAGGTTGCTTTCTTTTGTTCCCAGCAATGGGTTTGGGTTTCATGGAAGCCTTGATGTAGATAAACATTGTCTTTGACTTGTGTGGAGACTGCAAATTTGTGGGTTGTACTTTCAATGCGTTGAACAGGTGTTGAAGAGGGAACCCATATGATTTCCTCTCCCAGAAATCGCCCTTTTTCTGCAAACCCTTGCTTGGTGCCGTTATTGATAAATCAATTTCCTTTTGAATCTGATCCTTCAATCGATTGAAAACAAATGTTGCCCAGTCAAACTTTGTACCTTCGTAGATGATGGCCATCAGTCTGATCCGTACCTCAGTTAGGTTTTCCATTGACCCCTTTCTGCCTTCGATATTCTTGGTGATGACTGGTGCCTATTCAGCAAACGGATGTTTGAGCATTGATCTAGGTAGATTGTATGTTTTGCTCTTTCTTCTGGGGTTCTTGGCTATCTCAGCCCAGAATTTCATGATGTCAATCGTCACAAACTTGACATTAGCCGGACATATTATAGGAAGTTGCAGGTATCTGTTGAGTGTACCAGGCGTGATGACTATTTCTCTTCCAAAGATTGAGCTTTTGATGCAATCGACTTCAGTCTTCTTTGTGCTGGGCACAAACTTGGAATATTTCCAAAATGCTATCAGATTTTCATAGCAGATTCCAGTTATTAGGGGGTTTAGGAAGGTCATCAGCCCCAAATTCGAACCACAGTCAACCAAGCGTTGAGCTTTTGCATCATTATCACAAAATGAGAGATAGTGTTTAGGTTTGAAAAATGAACCAGTGATGATTGATTTTTCGTAGTATTTTTCAGTGGGAGAGATTGTGGAGGATGAAGCCATTGATAAGTAGTTGATGATTAGAAAAGAATACTTCGAGTTTTCAGAGAGAATCAAAAGTGGGGTTTGTAATTTGCAAGAGGATGTAAAGATTTATGAAAATCTCTAAGTAACATTTATATAGGATGATTTGGGTAGTGTGAACGTGGTTTGAATGTGGAAAGATTTTATGACATAATGGCGTGATTTTGTGTATGTAAATCACGATATTCGAGTGTAATAGGGGAGTGGATTGAGGTAAGTAATGATAGAGACCGGGAATCGAGGCGTTTATAATTCAAAAAATAATATGGTTACCACCATGATCATAAGTTGATCTCCACATGTGTAATCTTCCATAGAATAATCCTACATAAATTCCTTATTCTCCATGTGTAATAAAAATTGATTTTGTTCACACTTTAATTTGTCCAAGTCTTTATTTCGGTGGAGTGCCTTGGCTGGTCACTTAGCCGATGTAGTGAATTCTTCACTGAGCTGCTCCATTTAACCGTTCCTAACAATCAGTAAACTTGACTTCGCTGAATTCCAGTGCCTTACCTGCTACATCTCCTGTAATGGCAAAGGGTTAAACAGTTGATAAAGTCACTTAGCCGATTACTCCAGTTAGATGCTCTTTGGTACTTAGTCAATTTCAATCATTCCTAACTCAGTTCTTAACATGCTAAATCTTTCATAACTGAGTGGTTTAGTGATGATGTCAGCCAATTGATCTTCAGTGGGTATGTATTTTAGAATGACATCTCCATTTTCAACATGATCTCTGATAAAATGATGTCTCACATCAATGTGCTTTGTTCTTGAATGCAACACTGGATTTTCAGTAATAGATATTGCACTTGTGTTATCGCACATAATTGGAATTGTTTTCTCCTCCACTCCATAATCCCTTAGCTGTTGTCTAATCCAAAGCACTTGTGCACAGCAACTACTTCTGCTATATATTCTGCTTCAGCTGTTGATGTAGATATGGAGTTTTGCTTTTTACTGAACCAAGAGACTAATCTGGTGCCTAGAATTTGACATGTTCCAGAGGTGCTTTTTCTATCTATTTTGCATCCAACATAGTCAGAGTCTGAATATGATATCAACTTAAATCCTCCATCTTTTGGATACCAAATTCCAACATTAACAGTGTTTTTCAAGTATTTGATTATTCTTTTGGCTGCTAGAAGATGTGATTCTTTTGGTTTAGCTTGAAATCTTGCACATACTCCTACTGCAAATGCTATGTCAGGTCTCCTTGCATTTAAGTATAGTAGGGATCCAATGATTGCTCTATACATTTTCTGATCAACATCCTTCCCAGTTTCATCTTTTCCAAGAATGACTCTTGCACACATTGGTGTATCTGCTGCGCCGCTTGTGTCCATCCCATACTTGTGTATCAAGTCTTTTGTATACTTGGCTTGATTAATGAAAATTCCATCTTTAATTTGTTTTACTTGAAGGCCAAGAAAATAATTCAGTTCTCCCATCATGCTCATCTGAAATTTGCTCTTCATCAGATTTGCAAATTTCTCACATAGCTTTTCATCCTCAGATCCAAAGATGATATCATCAACATAGATTTGTACTAGCAATGTGCTTGTTCCTTCCTCTAGTTTGAATAGAGTCTTATCTATAGTTCCCTTGTTGAATCCATTCTTGATCAGAAATTGTGATAGTGTTTCATACCACGGTCTAGGTGCTTGTTTGAGTCTATAGAGAGCTTTCTTGAGTTTGTATACTTTGTCTTTCTTTCCTTTGAGTTGGAAACCAGGAGGTTGTTCCACATAAACTTCTTCTTCCAAAAGTCCATTTAGAAATGCACTCTTGACATCCATTTGATAGACTTTGAAGTCTTTGTATACAACAAAAGCTAGAAAAAGTCTGATTGCCTCCAATCTTGCTACTGGTGCAAATATTTCATCATAATCTATTCAATCTACTTGAGAATAGCCTTTTGCAACTAGCCTTGCTTTTTTCCCGACAGCTGTTCCTTGCTCATCCATTTTGTTTCTGAATACCCATTTTGTACCTATGATGTTGGCCATATCTGGTCTGTCAACAAGTTCCCAGACTTCATTTCTTTCAAATTCATTTAGTTCTTCTTGCATGGTTGTGATCCAATCTGCATCTTGGATTGCATCATCTATGGTCTTGGGTTCCACTTGTGATAGAAAACATGTTAGCATGTGCTCCAGTTCTCTTCTGGTTCTAACTCCTGTGTGAATATCTCCAATGACTTGTTCTTCATGATGATCTCTTAGCCAATTTAGGTCAGGTTGAAGTTGTTCTTCACTTGGTGCTTCCACACCTTCATGTTGAGCATGAACTTCAAATTCGGTACTTCTTCCGCTTTGTATTGATATGTGTCTCTTCTTGATTTTCAAAATGGTGATTTAAGATGGAAGCTGGTATGGTTGCATTTGTATAGATTTCCCTTTGTGTTGCTTCTTCTTCTTGATCTTGAAGATCTTCACCATTTGTATTAGGTTCATAAAAAACTACATGTATTGATTCTTCAATCACCAATGTTCTTTTGTTGAGTACTCTGAATGCTTTGTGTTAGGTGTAGTGCCCGAAAGACAATTTGTGTAATTGTTTTTAATAATGAATGACAGAATTTATCTCACCTTATTACTTGCTTTGTGCTTGTAAAGTAATACATGCTTTACGCAAACCCTAAGTATATACGTATGTAACCACTTAACTCGGTGTATGGATTACACGTGAGGATTGAGTTAGCGGTGATATACTTAAAGCTGTTAGTCTGTGGTGAACTTAATCAGAGTTTAGGGTCTCTTGATTAAAACACCAATAATGCGCCCAGAACACCTTAGGGTGTGATAGTCTTATCCGGACTATCGGTAGAGGGTACCTACGTAGGGCATTTATATATGATGGCATTCATATAGGACTGGACCGATTTAATCTGTATTTCTCGGTATAATTCCGTAATCGAGGAATCTTATTAAATCATTAGATGATCATATATGGATCAACCTTAATCCCGAGGTGATCACGTGGTGTTGCTTGTCCCGGGGTAGTGTTTGATGTGTTAGTTACGGTTCACTTAAATAATGTGTTCCAAGCCACTTCTCATTGGCACTATCTCCAGATGAGTGAGTAGTTCGATTTTCACCGACATGGAATCCATTCCTTCCTGCGGGAAGTAGAGAGAACAGTCCCCTTATTTGTTAGCCCTAAGAAAATGATCGATGGGCCCAGTTCATGTTAGACTAATTAGCTACTAGTCAGATATGTGAACTAATTGATCACTAGGGGGTTAATGGTAAATAAGGATAAGATATTCTGAGTCGGGTTCACGGAGACTTCCCACTCAGAATGGACAGTCTATGGAGGGTTAATCCGTATGTAGTGATTATATCAATGGACGCTTATTCACTCTATGGGTTGAGTATAAGTATACATCTATAATCGGTAGAGTTCAGTTTCGGGTTTATGGTGGCGTAATCCCGGAATTAATAATTAATGTACTTATTTGTTCGATGAATAATTAATTATTGGAGCTACTGGTTATAGGTCCATGGTCCCCGATGTGGCTTCTGTAATTCGGACAATAATCTTGTTATTTGGGCCTCAGTGATAATTAATTGGCTGGGCTAATTAATTGATATGCATGGATATTATTTAGTTGGGCTATTAATATAATACACATGAAAGACATTTTATGTGGGCTTAGTGAACCCCAAAGGTGGCGCCAATATTTGTTAATTAATTAGAGAGAAATTAGTTTTCTTGGATAATTATTTGACATGTGATTTATCATTTATTTGTTAAATGATAATTCATGGAATATTAGATAATAATAGGATTTATCCTAATTTGTTTGGGATAATCATTTTATTTATCTTTTGTTTGGAATAAAGGATTAATGGAATAATTATCTCTTAATTATTTAATCCTTGGAGGACAAGGTTTACTCTCCTATATAAAGAGAGTTCTCCCAAGCCTCAACAGACTTGGCATAATTCGACCACCATATCAAAAGGGAGAGGAAAAATTAGTTTTCTCTTGCCTAGGGTTTTAGAAGAAGAAAAACTCTAAGTTTTTCTTGGTTTTGCATATCAAGGAGGTTCGTGTAACAAGAAGGGTGTCCACCAACCGCCGTTTGGAGAACACATCGGAAGATCTTGGCTTCTCTTCCTAATATTTGTAACATGATCTTAACCCCCTTATAGTAGTTTAAGTCCTTTAACTATGTTTCATGTTATGTAAATCGTGATCCGTCCACTGCGTATAGATCTAACTTGGTTAGATCTAAGAACCTGCATCCTTCATGTGGTATCGGAGCCAGGTTCCATGATTTATATAGTCATAATCGTAGTTAAACGATTTAAAGGAGTGGAATTGCATGTAGGTATTTTTTTTTACTTATTTTATGCATTGATGTGATTAAAATTGTTATGGTTGAAGAGATGGATTGGGGTTGGCATCGTTTACCCGTTAGATCTATTGTAAACTCATATGAACGATGAAAATTCGTTCATATGAGTATAGGAAATTATGTAATTTATTTTTATTGCAATTTTAATTTCCAGAAAATAGATCTGTTTAGTAGCTGTTTAGATATTTCGTTTTTCCCGTTGATCGAGCCGTTAAAAAGAAGATCCCTCCGGTCAGAATCAAGATTGGAAGTTGATGAACAATCCCACATAACCAACAACATTTGGGGCTATGATTTATTGTTCCTTAATGTAACATCAAGTCCAAAAACGTGATCAGTAAACCCACCACTTTTTCAAAATATTGAGTGGGAGCGGGGGAGGCGACAACCGACCCCACGGCCTCTACTGTTGACACAAGCAACGTGAGAGAATGGTGACGCCTCGTGCCGGCTTTGATTTTGGCCCCCTAAGGAAGGCCTTCACCGCTATCAAAATTCAAGGCTTGGTCTCCGAAAGGATAGGATTTTGGGTACTCGTCGGGTCACTGACCGACCCTAAGGCGGCATACTCGGGGTCTACCTAAAAATCTGAGACAATAGGTCACACTCATAAAGGGTATTTTTGGTAGTACCTTGGCTGAAAAAGGAAAGGTGATTGACGATCACAAATGAGATTTTCGATTCTCAATCTGATCTTCAATATTAATCGAAACCTCTTTGACCTACCCTAAGGCGGCACTGAGGCATTAGATTAAATCCTTGGAACGGTAGGATAGACTATAAGTACTTAGTTTATGTTCCTAAAAATTTAGTAGTGTATGATTTGGATTTATTTTCTGTCAATTTTATTTACAAGCTTGTTATATATATCTCTCTAAGGTGCTAGACTGCTAGTGTAAAATTGACTAGTAATGACTTCGTTAAAAAATGGTAAGTAACTAGAACGTTGTATTTATTAATCTCACATGCGATTAATTTTTCGGAAGAGATATTTCTCTTAAGCCTTCAAGACTTAAGTGACGTAAATAAGTATGTCACTGCTGTCGCTCGTGCAGTACGAGAGACAACCGTAGTTAGTTTGAAAGATGATTGGGACGATAAAATTCTTCTAGTGAATTTTAATTGTGTAGTGTCTACACGAGAAATTTTCAAATAGAAAAATTGGAGAATCATAAATTAAAGTGTCGCTAGTTAGACGGTATTTGGAACCGATAAACCAGTGGGAACTTTTATCTTATGTTTTTTCTAATTTATTAGAAAATCAGTCCCACTGGGTAGTGTCTACTCAAACGAACTGCTAGTTCAAGACTATTTCCTTTTAAGGAAAGTTAAGAATGGGAAAGAATGTCTATAAGTGTTAATCATCTTAACTAAAGTTTTGAGGCTAAACCGAAACATTAATTAAAGAAAGTATAGGATAAGGAATGTGATTTCGGATCACTAACCAATGAATCCTTAGCGACTTTCTTAACCGAGTAACTTGACTCAGTGGCTTAGTTCTTTGGAAGAACAATGAAGCCGTGCATTAATAAAGTAACAACGGGCGTAATTTCAAACTAGAATAGTGAGAGTGATATAAGGAAATGAATTTCGGATTCTATCCTTGAATATCACGGAAAAATTTATTTTTCTGTTTACAGATTTGTTGAAACAATTGGATTCACTTTCAACTCGATATATTGTTGCCTCATAGAAAGTGAATATGACATTTGTAGTACGAATCTGAGACTCGGACTTTTGTTTGATAAAGACAGATGATCGGGGTCAATCAGGTTATAATATACTTGACCACCATAAACCAATACTAGCAAGAGGACTAGGCCCATCGTAGTATACCTATAGTGAATCAAGGTCGATCCCACAGGGAACCAATTGTGGATCATCTTATATACAAACAATTAATTACACATGTCAAGGACATAGAGGCAGTCTACGACCAACATAAAACAAGAAAGGTAAATACACGACTCGACAGAACGTAATTAACCTCACCAATTATAGTCTTTATCATTTGGACCTAGATAATTTATATAATAAACGGAACTTATTAACTGTCAATCCGTTTGTATCTATCTTATTTGGCTATGGGAGTCATCCTCTTTAACTTGACTTAGCACCGGTAGGTCACTAGATCACTGTGATATTGTTACGTGACTTCGCCTTTTGGTGCCTCCATCTCATATAACTCACACGCTTACGACTCTGAGGATGCCGATATTAACCGTACACATCGTCTAGGCAACATTCCTATGGTTAGGCGTACTTCCTAAACGATTACTCAAGCTCTCGTCCAACTAGCAATTACCAAGTTATAGTCTCATGCTAATCTACGACGTATGTATAATCGAGTGCTAGCAATCCCCAAATATAAACCTACCTAGATAACGCTGAACGTCCGAAGATCAATTCATAAGCCTACCTAAGAGTTTTATATTGGTATTTCCTTTTTACACATTTTAATTAAACTAAGCGAGTAACGTAGCCATAGCCATACCTACTGAGATAATAAATTCTATTAAGTTAACCTAACCATAAAGACGTGGCTATTTAACGGATGAGAACAGGGCTCGGTCGACCGAATAGCTGGGCTCGGTCGACCGAATGGTCTTTTTCCCCCAGATTACATCCCTGAACGTATCTCTCAGCGTTTCATCATACACAACGGATTAAACAGTAATTCGCACAGTATTCATATAAACTAACATAGATACGCATTAATTAAATCAAGTAGATTCATGAAAAAATACTAAGTGTATGACGTAGGTTATGGGATCCCCATAGACAAGGTGTCGCCACATCCCTAACGTCATAGCCTAGATCTACATCATCTAGCTATGATTAACTAACTCAAACGATAAAGCATAATTGGGAGGGATTAATTACTTAAAAGAAAGAAACAGAAAATAAAGGCTTACATATTGCAGCCCTTAAATTGCTAGAAACCCTCAAATTATTCTACATTGTATCAAAAGTGTATTATGAATTGTAAGATTGAAGAAAGAATGAAGGGATTCTTTGTATGTCTAAGGTGTGTTTTACAAATTTCGTAGCTGCTGCTTATATAGAGGCTATAGCCGACCTAGGGAGGATCTAGAAGATATACACGCGAAAATCCCGTAAGTGACCGAGCCGACACACTCGGTCGACCGAATGATAGGGCTCGGTCGACCGAGCCCTTTTCTTGCACGTGTTAAACGTTTCTCTCGTCTATCTTGTTCCCCACTGCACGCTTGCGTGTTGATCTGATTAATCTTTCATTTAATGCTCCGATTTTCTTCCTCTATTATCTTGAGATCATTGATTGAATGACATTAATCCTCTCGATTTGTCGTGATCTACAAAATCGGCATTTATCGCACAATAAATCGGCTTTTAATAATGAAAACGGCTAAATACCAAATATCATATTAATAATCACTTAACATTAAATAATAAATATAAACATGTGATTTAATATGAAAATATATATTATTAATCTCGATTTAAGGTCAACGTTGATGACTTTTACGGGTATAATTTGACCGTCATCAACTACCCCCCACTTAGACTTCGATCGTCCCGAACAAAGCATCAATAAGTCATTCCCCAAGACAACATTTTCTATGGTCAAATCATACTTACACAAGAAACTCAAGTCAACTCATACTAGTCATGCTCATAAGATATCCATTATTCACTACTGACTATGAATCGAAGTGATGTGTGCATGTGCATTTAGTTTTATATATTCGTGGCAAGATCAGAGTTTATGCTAACTTCGCAATCTCAACCTACCAACCTCAGCATTCATACTTCTTATGCCTCGCAATGGTTAGAGCACTAGAGCAATAAGCAAGAGCGTATCTATAGGGATTTTGGACTTGGAGACCGAGTACTACTCAAAGCCTCTTAAAGAGTTGAATATTTTTTCATATCTTCATATTTTTCAAATACTATTAATCTCAAGGAAGAAAACTTTTTAGAGTATCCCCCTATCTTAGATCATGTATAGCATCGAATATTACCACAAGCGTGGGGCTACTTTGGTAATGTTACTACAAGCCCAGTGTTTTAACGCATTGTCAAACACAGGTACGTCTCAAGCTTATTACTCCGCTTTAATGGCTAAAAGATAAGAATGCATCAGCAGATATATATTGATACTAAGTTCACATAACCAATCATCTATGCAATGTACACATAATTTCTTCAGTTATTATGATTTGCGCGGTATACTCGATTCACAGATTGAGTAATTGAATAATAAATAACTACTTGCAAAAACGGGCATGAATATCCTTAAATTTACGTAACATAAGTATAAAATGATCACGTACTCATTAAGCTTGATTCCTTTCCTATCAATTCTTAGCTAGGAACTCACAATTCTAAGGGTACGAGATACCTAATATGGTATTTATTCAATTTTTTCAATTTTGTACCGTTTCATTCAATTTTCCATTATAACATAACATGGCTAAGTCTCCTACCCCTCACTTAAACGTGGCATTGTCCTCAATGACAAAAATAAATGAGAAGTTAGGAAAAAGACTTAGCTCTGGAAACGGCTCTCAAGTAAAGGAAAAAGATCGGAGTCAATTTCAGCACGTTGTGGAGAAGCAGTGAAAACCTGTATAAGCAGACAAACTCCACGAAACCGTCAAATACCATGTCTATGGAAGTTATAAAATAATGTTGCAGTAATGAGGTATAAATACCTAAAAACAGTTTAAGCCACTTTATTTTATACAACCAATGACAAGAAAAATACTAAATAGAAAGAAAAATAAACAAGCAACTAAAGATGGTGGTCTTCATCTACAACCTCCCCGCCTAAATATTCTTAAAACCGGGTGGAGAAGACAAAGATCAAAAATCATTACCCGACGTGGGAAAACACGAGGGTGACTCGATCGAAAAGGTATTCAATCCAGGAAAAGAGAAACTTGGTAAGGTATAACATATTGAATGCGACCTATTGGCTAAAGATAAAATCAAATACTTAGCGCAGAAAATTTTCGCTTGCATTGGATATCAACAACTTAGGGAGATGTAGCTACTCCTCGAAATTACTAATAACCCAATGTATCACATAAAAGTCATAACCGTCATCAACAAGGTCGGATTGGTGTGATAGTTCAGCACAAAACTTATCATCTAGAATTGCCGGAATAGTCGGAAAAGTGTGAAATTTAAAACTTCCGGTAGAAAGATAAGTTGTACTTTGATCGAACCAAAAACCATTAAAATGTAGCTAGGGTCAGAGCTACACTTACCCCAACTAGGATCATGAAAATCAAAATGATAAAAGATAATCATTAAAGCTTAGCAATATTTCAAATTCCGCAACACAAAGGTATTTTGTAAAAATGGAGGTTGAGAGTATGATGGGTTTAGAAAAAGATACACATAAGGATGGGAAGAAAAGAGAAATGACGGGTAAGAAATTGTGTTTATGGGTGGGTTGAAAATGGTTAAGGCATTGAGATTGGGTGGGGGAGTGAAACGGATGGAAAGAAAGAGAGGCGATGAAAAAATGGTTAGAAATGTGAACTGTTGGGGCAGATTGGTGAGAGGATAGAAAAGTTTGAAGGTGAAAAAGTGTAAAGGGAAAGATAAGGATACTTGCAGAATGAATTGCACATCACTTTGGATTTTCACTTGGATCACCTAAAAAGTTGTAGAATTTGACCAAGATTGTTCTTGTTCGCACCAATCATTCTCTGTTACATTTTCAATAATTCTCAAGCTCTCTTAATGCTTCCATCTTAAGGTTGATTGCTAAATTTCCTGTTATTTAGCAATTTCTCGACTCTCCTACGGAACTCTATTTCACGTGGCCTATATTGAGTAAAAAAGTTTTGCACATCCTTAGCCCAATGGCCATCGGAACACGGAAAAATAAAAAAACTCAACATATTTCACGTTACTCTTATTTGACTCAAAGAAAACAAAACCTATAATCCATAAAAGAAATCCTAAGGGTTTTTAAAGAAGTAGTTCTGAGTTTAAAGTCCTCGGCTCGACTTTCCAAAGATTATCCTTGTCAGTTATCATTCTTGGATCACCAGATATTGACCCTCTGAGCACTATAAGAGGTGGGCTTGTTGCTTTTGCGGGTTAATACCCTTCCCTTGGTTGTGAGACCTAGGAAACAACATTTATCCAAAGCTCTTACCTCGGCTCTCGTTTTAGGAATTAGTGAATTCTAAGAAACTCGGCTAAAATTACGGTTTTGGCCTTGACAATAAGAAACAATGAATCTAAGTACTCCGAATAAAGTCGGTTATGTAGGCAAGCCTACGCCGTCTTATTCGTTGGAACATATGTGACAGTTCAGGCCAATCCGTCAAGATAAGCCCCGTTTAGCCTGAAGGCTTATCGGCCATGCTAAGTCTTGTTGAACTGCGTAACGTACATCACACGTGGAGGGGAGTCGATTGAGCCGAGGCTCGGTTAAACTCGCCCAGCCATGGTTAGACCATTTCCGAACCCATGTACTACGATTCTGCGATTTCTAAATTGTCACCCAAAGCGTAATCTCGTTTCTGTTTAAGGTGGGTTCACCGAGAAGCCATCACCATAAAACTCAACGAAAGCAGAAGATTGTGTTCTTTCAAAACTCAATATCTTCTTTAGATTGTGAATGCTTAAACTACACAATCTGTTGCTCCCATGGCCAGTAGAAGCAATCTCATGCATAGGACAATGAGATTTTAACAGAACTACGAGGAACTCTCAATTCACTGCTTCCTTTCAACGACTACATGTTTCCTTACACCCTCTAGATGAGAAAAATATGGGGCAAAACCTACGACACTGATAAAATTATTCTTACAAACCAACTCCGGGCCAAGATTCATACTAAGGTTCATGTATAGGCTAACTTATGCTCAAAAAACCAAAAGTTAGTAAAACATAAGCAAAAAAGGTAGTACCTTGCCTTCAACATTGTACCACGAAGAATTTAAGCCTTTAAAATTTTTTCGGAGCCATCTTGGTGCTTTAAAGGTATTGCTTCCATCGCTTTTCCCATCTTAGATTCGTAGCTCCACATGTTTGCTGGGTTATTTTCTCAGCGCCCGCGAAAAATTACTGACTCAGATTATTGCTTCCCTGGTTTCTGCAAACAGAAGAAAAACAAAACGGACCGTAGACTGATTTTAACATGGTTTCCCATGCGGCTATCAGACCTACGGATTAAACATACGAGGATAAACAGACACGCGAAATTCCAGACTCGAAAAACACAAATCAGAAACCGTGTAAACAGAACAGAACAAGAACAAAACAAAAAAAAATTATAAATTCTCGGTCGACCGAATGAGGTCTCTCGGTCGACCGAATAAAATTTGTTTTTTAATTTTTTTTTTATTTTTTTTAGATTAGAATCTGGAATTTGCAGACAGAGCAGACAACCAGAGGGACTCAAAACGTAAAAACTGAATCTAAAACAGAAAACTCGACATGAATAAAAAATTATTTATATATAAAATTGACCGTTGGTTCCCCGGCAACGGCGCCAAAAACTTGATCGGGGTCAATCAGGTTATAATATACTTGACCACCATAAACCAATACTAGCAAGAGGACTAGGCCCATCGTAGTATAGCTATAGTGAATCAAGGTCGATCCCACAGGGAACCAATTGTGGATCATCTTATATACAAACAATTAATTACACATGTCCAGGACATAGAGGCGGTCTACGACCAACATAAAACAAGAAAGGTAAAGACACGACTCGACACAATGTAATTAACCTCCCCAATTATAGTCTTTATCGTTTGGACCTAGATAATTTATATAATAAACGGAACTTATTAACTGTCAATCCGTTTGTATCTATCTTAGATTGGCTACGGGAGTCATCCTCTTTAACTTGACTTAGCACCGGTAGGTCACTAGATCACTGTGATATTGTTACGTGACTTCGCCTTTTGGTGCCTCCATCTCATATAACTCACACGCTTACGACTCTAAGGATGCCGATATTAACCGTACACCTCGTCTAGGCAACATTCCTATGGTTAGGCGTACTTCCTAAACGATTACTCAAGCTCTCGTCCAACTAGCAATTACCAAGTTATAGTCTCATGCTAATCTACGACGTATGTATAATCGAGTGCTAGCAATCCCCAAATATAAACCTACCTAGATAACGCCGAACGTCCGAAGATCAATTCATAAGCCTACCTAAGAGTTTTATATTGGTATTTCCTTTTTACACATTTTAATTAAACTAAGCGAGTAACGTAGCCATAGCCATACCTACTGAGATAATAAATTCTATTAAGTTAACCTAACCATAAAGACGTGGCTATTTAACCGATGAAAACAGGGCTCGGTCGACCGAATAGCTGGGCTCGGTCGACCGAATGGTCTTTTTCCCCCAGATTACATCCCTGAACGTATCTCTCAGCGTTTCATCATACACAACGGATTAAACAGTAATTCGCACAGTATTCATATAAACTACCATAGATACGCATTAATTAAATCAAGTAGATTCATGAATAAATACTAAGTGTATGACGTAGGTTATGGGATCCCCATAGACAAGGTGTCGCCACATCCCTAACGTCATAGCCTAGATCTACATCATCTAGCTATGATTAACTAACTCAAACGATAAAGCATAATTGGGAGGGATTAATTACTTAAAAGAAAGAAATAGAAAATAAAAGCTTACATATTGCAGCCCTTAAATTGCTAGAAACCCTCAAATTATTCTACATTGTATCAAAAGTGTATTATGAATTGTAAGATTGAAGAAAGAATGAAGGGATTCTTTGTATGTCTAAGGTGTGTTTTACAAATTTCGTAGCTGCTGCTTATATAGAGGCTATAACCGACCTAGGGAGGATCTAGAAGATATACACGCGAAAATCCCGTAAGTGACCGAGCCGAGACACTCGGTCGACCGAATGATAGGGCTCGGTCGACCGAGCCCTTTTTCTGCACGTGTTAAACGTTTCTCTCGTCTATCTTGTTCCCCACTGCACGCTTGCGTGTTGATCTGATTAATCTTTCATTTAATGCTCCGATTTTCTTCCTCTATTATCTTGAGATCATTGATTGAATGACATTAATCCTCTCGATTTGTCGTGATCTACAAAATCGGCATTTATCGCACAATAAATCGGCTTTTAATAATGAAAACGGCTAAATACCAAATATCATATTAATAATCACTTAACATTAAATAATAAATATAAACATGTGATTTAATATGAAATATATATTATTAATCTCGATTTAAGGTCAACGTTGATGACTTTTACGGGTATAATTTGACCGTCATCAACAGAACCACTAAGAAAACCTGAATAGGTATGTGTAACACATCTAAAACTATTAAAGGTAAAAGGTTTCCGTATTAAGATAAACGACTTTTCAATATCTATTAATTAGTTCATATATCCTAGAGATAAGACCTAAAGCGGCTAAGGGTGATTCCTATTTCCCGATGCGGGAACACTTGTCTCAAAGGAACAATGACTAAGTTTCCTTTCAATCGGGGAAAGGGTAATAGATTTGAAGAGGTAACATAGCTTGTTCACCATGACCTTCGGGGTCTAGTGAGAGATACAAGCTAGTGGGAGATTTTGAGTGGTGACATTTTTGTCGATAACTACTCGAAACGCGATTTAGTTTATCGAAAGAATACGAGGAGGAGTCTACGATTTTAGCGAGAGAATAGAGTATTCCATGCTCGAAATAGGCTATCGCATAGTCTTGGGACCGATGCTCGGCACGCCTCCTAGTGGAATGTTTTTCCACCGAGGAAGAAACCATACACTTGCCCGATATAGTTATTAATGTGCTACAATACTTCGTTAAACTCGATTAAGATAATTGGTTGCAAAATAACGGTTAACATTATTATGTAAACCGAGAAGTCTACCTAGAAGATACTAGTGAGTTTATGGATAAGGAGTGAATTCGGTTCACACCACATCCGTAAATGTAGGCATTTAGCATTTAATGCTTGAAGGTAGGACTGGGGATTTTGCGCATACGTTCAGATTGTGACTGTTCGTGAAATATCTTAATGTCACGAGTGAAGGTTGGTTTTAAGATTCTTGAGATCAGAAAGTGACGGTTGAACTGTCACAAGCCTTCTGATAGAATCTATAAGTAACAACCTTAAACCTTGGAGTACGGTTGCCCAAAGTTAGTTACTATCTGATTTAATCAGACCACGTCCAACATTAGTTGTTGGTGATTACACTGATAAATACTACTAGATCAGAATGTCAATCCACCCAAGACACAGTGGGAGTATGATTTAACCGTTGACCCATTGTGATTTTGTGGACTTTATAATCTGTTGGGGTGATTGATAACCTATGGCTCTTGGTGGGCTGTATAGGATTCTGATTATAGAGGTTGGTTTGAAAACCTTAACCCTGTGAATGGAGTTTTGGTACTCCAGTTCTGTTCAGCCTCTTGTAGAGCCACCTGAGTGTCTCAGGCCCAGTGGGAGCAATTGGATCTACACGGAAAAGAGTTGAATGAATAGGAAAGTTTAAATTTTCAGCGCAAAGTTGAGTGGTATAGGGATGATTCCCTGACAACTAGAGAGTTAACCAGACCTTGAACTCTCTCACCACTCAGTCTTGCTAGATTTCGTTAGAAAGCAGAAAATAGGGGTGATTCCCTGAGACTTTCTTGCCGAACAACGGAATCTGAATTCATTCAGGACAGAAGGGTTTTAGATAAGAATGAATAACGCATTCGTTACAAAGCAGAAGATAGGGGTGATTCCCTAAGACCTTTTTTGCGAGACTAACGATATCTTAATTCATTCAGAAAGAACCTTTGGTAGGAGGCCTGCCATGGCTTATATCCTTTGTGGACTTAAGAGAACCTCTCGGTCATTTAAAAGTCACATGTTTTAAAATATGTGGACTTGACCAAAATATTGATAAGTTTTTCGTAGACTGGATATCAATATTGGTAATGTAGTAGTAGTATTAGTGTTCATAAATGATAACACTAAAACGGTTGGAAACAACATGGGTGTGCTATCTGAAGTCGGAAACTGACACGCAAAGATTCTCTGGATGAGAGAATTGGACTATATTCTAAGAATTTGATTCGGTCAAATTCACAAGAATGAGTCATTGGCTATCCCATCCGTCTTATTGGTTAAGATGATCATGCATATACGTATGCAACATTCAACGAGAGTATTTTTTTTTCCTACCTTACATCTCAGGAATGATTCTCTAAATCTTCGGATAAAGTGAAAATGGGAAAGAGTCTCTCTGGGATAAGGGCAAGTCAGCTTAAAACGAGTCAATTGCAGTTGAATCTTGGATTCAAGCAATAAGTAGCGTTTTAGTACATCCTCAAGTATTTTTGAAGAACGAGGAATAATGTGCTTGTATATTCGGGTGCAAACTTGAAAATGGTTGACTACACTGATTCTGACTTGTAGTCAGATTGAGGATGATCATTAAGTCGATCTCGGGCTCAGTGTTTAGTGCTTAGAATTTCCTTTTTGTTCTGGGAGTAATTCCAGGTCTGATAAGCCGATATCACTTCATTGTGAAAACAGTGAAGAGATAGCTTAGAAGGATCTTCTCAGTTACAAGAAGTCAAAAGCATATTGAGAGAGAGTACCGCCTGATTGGAAGGACCGACAACGTTTCAATCCTAAAGATCGTCTCGAGTCGACAACCTAACTAATCAGTGTACCAAGTCGAGTGCTTGGAGGGTACGGCATTAATGGATATGCCTCATCTGCTTTTAGAGCAAGTGGGAGAGTGTTGTGAATAAGATGAGAAAGGGTGTGCTCTAAAAACAATCGTTGCTTGTCATTTCGAGCAAGTGGGAGATTGTTAGGTGTAGTGCCCGAAAGACAATTTGTGTAATTGTTTTTAATAATGAATGACAGAATTTATCTCACCTTATTACTTGCTTTGTGCTTGTAAAGTAATACACTGCTGCAAACCCTAAGTATATCTGTATGTAACCACTTAACTCAGTGTATGGATTACACGTGAGGATTGAGTTAGCGGTGATATACTTAAACTGTTAGTCCGTGATTAATTAGAGAGAAATTAGTTTTCTTGGATAATTATTTGACATGTGATTTATCATTTATTTGTTAAATGATAATTCATGGAATATTAGATAATAATAGGATTTATCCTAATTTGTTTGGGATAATCATTTTATTTATCTTTTGTTTGGAATAAAGGATTAATGGAATAATTATCTCTTAATTATTTAATCCTTGGAGGACAAGGTTTACTCTCCTATATAAAGAGAGTTCTCCCAAGCCTCAACAGACTTGGCATAATTCGACCACCATATCAAAAGGGAGAGGAAAAATTAGTTTTCTCTTGTCTAGGGTTTTAGAAGAAGAAAAACTCTAAGTTTTTCTTGGTTTTGCATATCAAGGAGGTTCGTGTAACAAGAAGGGTGTCCACCAACCGCCGTTTGGAGAACACATCGGAAGATCTTGGCTTCTCTTCCTAATATTTGTAACATGATCTTAACCCCCTTATAGTAGTTTAAGTCCTTTAACTATGTTTTATGTTATGTAAATCGTGATCCGTCCGCTGCGTATAGATCTAACTTGGTTAGATCTAAGAACCTGCGTCCTTCACTTTGCTAGTGTCTGAGTATCCCATAAAGATTGCTTCATCAGCCTTTTCATCAAAGGTATGCAGCTGATTCCTGTTCAAAACAAAACATTTTGATCCAAACATATGAAAATATGAGATATTAGGTCTTCTACCATTCCATATTTCATATGGAGTCTTTCCAATCACTTTGCATCATTCATTATTGAAGTATACACTGTAGCCTTTGTCACAGAATTGACTGATGCTCATCAGATTGAAATTAAGTCCTTTGACATATGCTACATTTTGAATCTTTAATTTGTTCTTGAGTATTGTGCCTTCCCCCTTAATCTTGCCAGAGTTTTATTTGCCTCCAAAATTGACTTTGGGTCCATCAAAAGCTTTGAAGTCAGTGAGCCATCTCTTATTTCCTGTCATGTGTCTGGAACATCCATTGTCTATGTACCAGACATCCTACAAAACAAATTAATTAAGTTTAGGTACCCAACATTGTTTGGGTCCATACCCGTTAGCAGTCATACCTCCCATACCAAGTGTATATCCAAAAGTTCTTCTTTTTGGATAATTGAAGTCATCAACTTCATATGTATAAGGCATGGCAGAATAGCTTCTAATATTTTTACTGAAGATATTCTGATACTTTTCTCTACCTTTTGGTGCATGTGCATCCTTCTTCACTTTCCAAGATGTAGTAGGAAACCTGTGTTGCTTCATGTGTCTAGGAACATAGCTAGATTGATTTTTCTTAAACACATGATGTATATCATTCAATGGTTTCTTCTTGTATTTCGGAGGTGCAACATTCCAATCATCTTCTGAATGGTAAAGTTTACATTTACCTTTCAGAAGGTTTTTGTTTTTGGTTGACTGGAATGACAATTTAGTCTGCTGTTTCACTACATTGGATTTTGACTTCACCGGTGCATGATGATTGGTTGGAACTATGGTCTGTCCCTTTCTAAATTTTGGTCCATTGTTGGTCATGAATTTAGAATTGTGTTGACCATTGTTTCTACTCTCATCCTAACTGTTGTACCCAAGACCAGATCTGGATCCAAACCTTTTTGAGGGTTTGTAAGCTGGTGCATTTAGTGGTGCAGTGGTTAATGTTGTCCCTTGGAAAGGCTAACACAAGTTTAGAGGGGGGTGAATAAACTTGTCACCAAAAACTTATCCTGAGCTGGAAAAGCCCCAAGAACTGAGTTTCTCCGAAACTCAAACTGATCTCCAGTTCAGTTTTGTTCATGTCCCTTAACTTGTGCGGAGTTCAGCTAACTCAACTGAGTATAAGTCAATGTTGACTAATATTTAGTCTTGTTAACTGGAAGCGGATATATATTAGCCTTTAACAACTAGTTAACTTAGTTTCAGTTTGAAAACCATGTAAATATAGCTATAAAGAAATAAGTGAATGCATAAAGTAAATAGACAAGAATTATAGAGGTTCTAGGTGGTGTAATCATGTACGTCCTCTCTTCCCCTATGATGCGGAGGAAAATTCCACTAGAACTTCTTTGAGATGGCCCGGTTACAAAAAGTTCTAAACTGATAGTCCTTGACTAATCTCTAGCTTCACTATCTAAACCCTTGTAGAACAGGTAGGATTGTTGCTCTTCAACTGTTTGAACCACTAGTCCTTGGAGGGTAGAATTGCTTCTTCACTAGCTCATCACAAACACAGTCTTCCTGACTATACTCAACTGTCCTTCACACCTTCTTGGTGTTTCACAGTCTAAACCTTTGATAAAATCAAAGTTGAGACTTTGAATCAATAACTATGATTCAACTGTGATTTGAGCTTTTCTTCTGGATGATTAATTTAAGCACGGCTCTGTATTTCTTCAAATGAAAGATCTTGAATCTGCTTGAATATGCTTGAACACTTTGAAGAAATTTCTTGATCTTGCAATTAAACACTTAGCAGGTATTCCTTTGAATTTTGCTTTCCCCCTCAATTTGATCTTTCTTGACTAGATAGATTCTTTTTAATTTTCTTGCTTTGTTATCACATACCTGCACCTCTTTTATGATGTCGTAGAAGTAATCTATTTATAGGAGTTCATTCAAAGTTCATCCTGCTTGAATCTTGCAACGGCTATATTTTATGACCGTTCTGATTTGTCAGTAGTTCATCCAATAAAATTGCTTCCTTTACAACGTTCGACGGTACGATCAGTTTGATGGATGACTGATATATAAAACTGAGTTTCCTTATCTGTTTTATACTGAGTTTTTCACTTATCAATTTCCTAACTGACTTGGAGCATTAACTGACATTTTACTCTTCTTCAAATATCAGTACTCCAGTTTTCATCTGATTAATATTGACTTAATCAGAGTACACCATGACTCATTATTATCTAAGAATTCATTGTCCTTATGATTCTTAGGTCTTCATACAAGATTCATAAATTCAGTTCAGGTCATCACAATCTTGCCTGAAGTCTAACTTTACAGTCTCGACTTGTAATCTTCATAACTGAGTTTGAGCCCTCAGTTCTTCAATCTTCAATAACTGAGTCTATGTCCCTCAGTTCTTCAGTCTTCTAGATAAGCCAACCAAGTCTGTGTCCCTCAGCCAACATATCTTCTTCAGTCTTCTGTTGATGTGCTCTATGTTAAGTTTCTTGTAGAATCTCAGTTAGATTAAATCTCAGTTTCTTCATTTCTCAGGTCCAGCCTAGAACTATTACAGTGCTTGTCTGATTTAACTTATACAAATGTCAAACTCTAATAAATCCTATACATTGATATCTAGACATCTTTTTGCTTTGCACTATAACAGCTAGTTATGACACTTCATCAATGGGGTAAAAAACAATTAACAAATAAGTGATGAATCATCATCAAAACATAAATTTTATTTCCAACAATTTCCCCCTTTTTGATGATGTCAATACCCTTCTTAAAAGCAATGCAAAAAGATAAAGCAAAATACAGTAAATAACACTATGAACTGAGAAACTGAGAATTTATTTGATAGCTGAGTTACAATGCTGGGTAAATAAAATACAACATGATAAAAAGAACTAGAAGATAGTTTCTTTTCAGATTGAGAAGGTTGATTATCATAGTTTTCCGCCACAGTTCTCATTGCATCATTTGTGGCTGAATGTTCAATTCCATGAATGCTTGCCCAAATGTTCCATCATTCAGATAAATTGATTTTCTTGAAAATTTTTCTTTTGAATAGAACTGCAAATGTAAAGACTAATGTCCTTAGTCTTTCATTGGTGGCTGTTCTCAGTAGATTTTGAACAAATTCAGGTTCAACCTTTTCAACTTTCTCTGAAGCTCTATCTAAGGTGCCATCTACTTCCCATTTCTTCAGTTTATTCCAATAGTACATGAGTATCTTCTGCATGTGTAGAAATGTTTCAAGATATTCTTCTTTTGATACTATTTCTTTCTCTGGTAAGTTCTTGAATAGATTGTAGAGACGAGAATCCAGACCAACTCTTTTGTCAGTCGGTTCTGAGTATTTAACAATCAGTTTCATCTCATCATCAGTGAAATCTCCTCTTGCTTTCTTCAGTTCACTCAACTTATCATCAACATTTGTGAGGACTTGTGGCATTTCAGCTGCATGGACTTTTAAGATATCCAAACTTTCCCCCTTATTGACATCATCTTTATGAATCTGGCTTTTGATGTAAGCATTCAATGTTTGTTGAGTTGATGCCAATATGGTATGAGCCACAAATGAGTCCTTTATGCCATGTTTCATTAAAAACATTCTACCGACTAGATTATTAAGAATACCTTCCCATCTGTCTTGAGTTTCATTTCTCCTTGTGACATGCTCAGTGGTTGTTTTCCAAATCTCAAGTAGAGTGGTTTGACAGTTGTCATTCACAGTGTCCATCTTCTTTTCAAGCTTGGTTCGTTCATCTTGACTGGCTTCTAAGCATTTTAAAACTTTTTCGAATAAGCTTCGGTCATCCTTTTGAATTCTGAGTATCTCATTGTGATAATACTTAATGAGATCAACTTGAGTAGGAACATCTTGTGAATTTCTTGCTTGTTGATATTTTCCTTTGTTTGTCTCAGCCTCAGTTGGTTTAGCTTGCTTTAGAGGTGAGAGAATAACTTGCTTCAGTTTTTCTCTAAATTCAACTGATTGTGTTTTCTTTTCAGATTGTTTCTCAGCTCCTTCCAATCTTGATGAATCAATAACTTTCATAGGTGACAAATGTACTTTAGGTTCAACATCTGATTCTTCTCCAGGCATGTTTGACAATGTTCTTGCTATTTCAAGTGTGGATTTATTAGTGGGAGATTGGTAACCTCCTTCCGCTTCTTTGTCCAGCTATGTTTTAGATACACTTTCAGAGCTTGAATTTCCACTGCTTTCTCCAGAACTACTAGAATCATCTTCAGTATTCAGTTCTGTTGCAGTTTCCTTTTCTTGTATAGAGGCAAGAATCCCTTTTTGTAGATCAGGATCTTCCTCAAAATCATCATTATCATCGTTCTTCTTAGAGCTTCCACTGGCTATGGCTTCCCTCCAATAGCTATTTTTGATCAGCGCATATCCTTGGTTTAGGAATTCGTCGGTATTGATTATCTCCGTTAAACTAGTAATGTTGTAGATATCGAATACCCATTTCTCAATAAGCTCCATTTCTCATTTCGCCTGCTGACTTCTTTGATTATCAATAGAACTGAACTTCCAAGTTCTATATCTTTGCAATCGCTCATAATCAGCTTTCATAAGTTCTGTATGATCAGATGAGGATTTGAATGGTGTGAGGGTGTCCTATGATTCTCTTGTGATCTCATGATCTTCTTCTTGAATAGAAACTTCAATTTGCATGGGATCAGTTCTTGTAGTATCATCAGTTTGCATAAGATCGGTTTCTCCCTCTGCAGTAACTGGGACGACTGATGTTCTTTTTCAGTGACCGAAACTGAGATTGTCTGCTCAGTTTGCAAAACTTTTTCACTTGCAACTTCTTCAGCGACTAGTTTTTTACTATCTCATGTTCCAATTCAGCAACTGGAATTCCTTCGTTGTGTGTTCAGTGGGTTCAACTTCATGAACTTGCTCATCCAACTAAATGATCTTGGTTGATTCTGTTTCTGCTTCAGCCTCCTTTTCTTCAGTTTGAGGAGCTGAAAATTCCTTAGCAGTTTCCTCATGTTCTAATATGGGGACAGATTCTTGAGGAGTAGACTTGGATTTTGAAAGCAACATAAGCATGTTCAATGTTGTTTCATCAATCAGTCTTTTATCACAATCGGACTCTTCATCATCAGGCTCAGTTCTCAGGGTCTGTTCCCCCTGAGTTACAGCTTCTTTCTGCAAATCAGTTTCAACAGTCTGTTCTTTGTTGACAACTTCAGTTTCTTCTACCATTTCCATTTCCTATGAATGCATTGCTAGTTCTTGAATTGGTAAAACTTCAGTTACCGAAACTGGAATAGATTCGGTGAGATTAACTTCAGTTTGCACTTCTGGTGCTGATTTGTCAGCAACTTCAGTTCTTGCTTCTTGAGTTGATTTCTTAGTCACTTGATCACTTAAGCCTTTTTCTGATTCTTCCAACTGTTTTCTTCTTTCCTTTAAATCTTCAATTTGTGCCAACACTTCATCTCTAGTTGCAGGTTTCTTCGATTTCCTGCTTTTCTTCTTCTTGGGTTCAGTCTCAAATTTCTCAGCTTTCCTTTTTCCAGCTTTTTCTTCCTTAACAACAAATTTCCTATCAGCAACTGGTGTTTCTTTCCTCTTAGCAACTCCAAAGTGGTCGAGTATCCTCTGGACTACCAACGCAAGAGTCTTCTTGTGATAAAATCGTCCTTTCTTTTCATCGGTCTTCATTTTGGGTACGTCAATTGACTATGCTATCAATTGATCAAATAGATACCTTGCCCAATTGAAATCTTTTTCCAACCAAATCACATATAGCAAATCTAGTTTTGCTCCAGATAGATTGCTGAAGTTTCCTGCATTCCCAATTATGCAATTTGCCAGCATCTTTGAGAGAAAATTGAATTCTGGCTTGAGCAAGCTTGTGCTCCCTATCTGTAAGACAGCAGATTCTCCAATAATCGCTATATCTTTCCATAACTTCTCCTTCTGTTCCTTAGTCAACTTAATGGCTGCTGCTCCTCTGGATTTGTCAAATCCAAAGATTTCTTCAATTTGATCTTCAGTGACTTTGATTTCCTTATCATTGACAGTGGTGATATAGGTTTGTGTGCCTTCTCCTTCTATAGTTGTTCTACCAAATTGATAGAAGTCTCCGATGCTTTCTAAACATACACTTTTTAGATCGATGTTGAATACAGCCTCCAATCCTTTAATTTTTTGGATTTTTGTTTTAAATTGAATTGACTAGAGTTTGATCAATATACTTTACAATATACTGGTCAAGAGAAACGATCATTCCGGGTTCAACAAGAGTGAAAGTCATTTTTTTGGATTTGATTGAGAATTTGAAAATTTGAAATTCAGAGAGTGGATTCAAGGTTTAAGCGTAAGGAATTATGAAAGGAAATACTGGGTATTTATAATTTGTAGCAGAGGTAGTTAAGAAGTGAGTGGGACTTTAAAACGTCTTACAACTCAGTTTTGTGAATTGCATTTTTCAGTTCTCAGCTAGTGGTGTTTCTCCTGCAAAACAAAGTGTGAAATTTTTGGTACCCATATATGTTTGGGTCCTAACTGATTAGCTTTTGATGGTACAACTTTATTTTTAACTTTATACCTCTCTTGATATTTTGACTGAGTAAAGTCAGTTTTCACAAATTTTTCCTGTTTTGTCATAACAGTTTTAATTTGTTCAGTTTGTCAAACTGATGTGATGGTTCATTCCAATCTTCATCAGTGGGAAAAAATATTCCTTTCCCTCTGAGTCTATTATTCCATGAATGATCTTCATTCTTAGATAGATATGACTTGAAGATTTTTCTTACTGACTTCGGATCAGTTTTACTGTTTTCAGTCTTCTGAGTCTTCCTGTAAAATCTGTTGGCTTGGTGAATTTTACCAACTGATTTTTCAGTTTTATCAGTTTGTGCGTTTGGCTGTGCTGAGTATCTATCTGTTCTTATAACTTTATCAGTTTTATGAGTTCTTGACTTTTGAGTAGTCACAAATTTTATTGCAACTGATCTTGGTCTTAGCTTAGAATTATACTGATTATCAAACCTTAAACGAGATCTATCTCCAAATGGTTTTCCTGGTTTGAATTGAACTTTGGAAATTGGATCAACTGATGATTCACTGATGTTTATAACTTTTGTTGGTTCATCAGTTGGTCGAATTACCTTGGTTGCATTATTAGTCTTAATTAGATTGATTTCAGCATTCAATCTCGAAATTTCAGTTTTCAATAACTTTTTCTCCTTTTTGACATTCTCATAATTCTTTTGAATGACATATAATTCCTTCATGAGTACATCCAATCTTTTATTGAAATCTTCATTTCCTTGATTGTTCAGGATAGTATGAGTTTTGGATGTAGATGCACTTACCTTCTGATGTTTGATAGGTAAACCTTCTGTTAAGGAATCATCACTGATTAGAACTTGTTTTTCTTTATCAATAGCATCTGTCTGTGTAGCTCCTAGCAGTATGATTTCTTCATCGCTTTCACCTCCATGACTTGTAGGTAGAGTCTCATCAATATCTGTGGCTTTTGCACTGGATGGATCTCTGGTTAATTTTTCTTCTATAGAATCAGCTACTCGAATTAACTCTTTTCCTGCTTCTTCTGAAAGATCTCTTAAGGATGGAAATCTTCCGGATTCATCATCCACATTCGTATTCAGCTCCATGTCTTCATCATAACCGAATTGAGGTTCTGGATTTGTGTGAGAGCTTGTAGTACTGAATCTTTCGAATACTTGATCATGGAAATCATAGACAACATTCTGCAAATAGTCAGTCAGAGGTTTATTTAGCCAATTTCTAATTCTAGAAGTATCCATTAAAAATATTTTTAAGACAGATACAGTAAGGGGTTTTCAACAACTGGTTGCCTCGAACAAATAACTGATGCACAATTATCTCCTTGAGCAGTAACAACTCGGATCTCCTCCAAAAGGAAGATTTGCTCTGATACCAATTGTTGGTCCCTTGGAAAGGCTAACACAAGTTTTGAGAGGGGGGTTGAATAAACTTGTCACCAAAAACTTATCCTGAGCTGGAAAAGCCCTAGGAATTGAGTTTCTCCGAAACTCAAACTGATCTCCAGTTCAGTTTTGTTCCTGTCCCTTAACTTGTGCGGAGTTCAGCTAACTCAACTGAGTATAAGTCAATGTTGACTTATATTTAGTCTTGTTAACTGGCAGCGGATAAATATTAGCCTTTAACAACTAGTTAACTTAGTTTCAGTATGAAAACCATGTAAATATAGCTATAAGAAATAAGTGAATGCATAGAGTAAATAGACAAGAATTATATAAGTTCCAGGTGGTGTAATCATGTACGTCCTCTCTTCCCCTATGATGCGGAGGAAAATTCCACTAGAACTTCTTTGAGATGGCCCGGTTACAAAAAGTTCTAAACTGATAGTCCTTGACTAATCCCTAGCTTCACTATCTAAACACTTGTAGACCAGGTAGGATTGCTGCTCTTCAACTGTTTGAACCACTGGCCCTTGAAGGGTAGAATTGCCTCTTCACCAGCTCATCACAAACACAGTCTTCCTGACTGTACTCAACTGTCCTTCACACCTTCTTGGTGTTTCACAGTCTAAACCTTTGATAAAATCAAAGTTGAGACTTTGAATCAATAACTATGATTCAACTATGATTTGAGCTTATCTTCTGGATGATTAATTTAAGCACGGCTCTGTATTTCTTCAAATGAAAGATCTTGAATCTGCTTGAATATGCTTGAACACTTTGAAGAAATTTTTTGATCTTGCAATTAAACACTTAGGATGTATTCCTTTGAATTTTGCTTTCCCCCTCAATTTGATCTTTCTTGACTAGATAGATTCTTTTTAATTTTCTTGCTTTGTTATCACATACCTGAACCTCTTTTATGATGTCGTAGAAGTAATCTATTTATAGGAGTTCATTCAACGTTCATCCTGCTTGAATCTTGCAACGGCTATACTTTATGACCGTTCAGATTTGTCAGTAGTTCATCCAATAAAATTGCTTCCTTTACAACGTTCGACTGTACGATCAGTTTGATGGATGACTGATATATAAAACTGAGTTTCCTTATCTGTTTTATACTGAGTTTTTCACTTATCAGTTTCCTAATTGACTTGGAGCATTAACTAACATTTTACTCTTCTTCAAATATCAGTACTCCAGTTTTCATCTGATTATTATTGACTTAATCAGAGTACACCATGACTCATTATTATCTAAGAATTCATTGTCCTTATGATTCTTAGGTCTTCATACAAGATCCATAAAGTCAGTTCAGGTCATCACAATCTTGCCTGAAGTCTAACTTACAGTCTCGACTTGTAATCTTCATAACTGAGTTTGAGCCCTTAGTTCTTCAATCTTCAATAACTCAGTCTATGTCCTTCAGTTCTTCAGTCTTCTAGATAAGCCAACCAAGTCTGTGTCCCTCAGCAAACTTATCTTCTTCAGTCTTCTATTGGTGTGCTCTATGTTCAGTTTCTTGTAGAATCTCAGTTAGATTAAATCCCAGTTTCTTCATTTCTCAGTTCCAGCCTAGAACTATTACAGTGCTTGTCTGATTTAACTTATACAAATGTCAGACTCTAATAAATCCTATACATTGATATCTAGACATCTTTTTGATTTGCACTATAATAGCTAGTTATGACACTTCATCAATGGGGTTAAAAACAATTAACAAATAAGTGATGAATCATCATCAAAACATAAATTTTATTTCCAACAGTTATCTTAGCTGGTAAGGAGATTTTCTTAACTGATCGGTCAATAACAGATTTATGATCATCTGATGTTTGTTGATCATTTAAGTGGGTCTCCTTACTGGTTAGTTCAGCTTTTTCTTTATCCAGTTCTTTCTTTAATCTTTTGTTTTCCTTTCTTAGATCCTTGCATTCATTCTCTATAATTTCATGATTCATTTCAATTTCATCAAATTTAGTCATGAGATTTTGGACTAGGTCTACTGTATCTAATGGGGAATCAGAAGATCAACAAGTGGGTCTCCTTACTGGTTAGTTCAGCTTAAGTGGGTCTCCTTACTGGTTAGTTCAGCTTTTTCTTTATCCAGTTCTTTCTTTAATCTTTTGTTTTCCTTTCTTAGATCCTTGCATTCATTCTCTATAATTTCATGATTCATTTCAATTTCATCAAATTTAGTCATGAGATTTTGGACTAGGTCTGCTGTATCTAATGGGGAATTAGAAGATTGTGCAGTGTCAGATGTGGATGCATTTGATGAAGAGTGAGAGCTAGATGTTACCTCATTTTCATTTGATTCTTTGGTCATTAGACATAGTGTCTGAGCTATCATCTTCATCCTCATCTAACTCTTTGGTCATGAGGCATAGACGTGCTTTTTCTTGTCTAAGATGTCTTCTTCATCACTATCATCTGAGTCATTATCAGATGATTCTTCATTCTTTTCACTGCTGGATTCAGCCTTGAGTGCTTTCTTGCCTTTCCTCTTCTCAGATGTTTTATATTTCTTCTTTTCATCATCTTTATCATTGTCTTCAGGACAATCAGCCTTGAAGTGACCTTTCTTGTTGCAGTTGAAGCATCTGTATTCATCATCTTTCTTCTTCATGTCATTGTATGAGCTTGACCTCTTGTTTGATGATGAGTTTCCTTTAAATGGCTTCTTTTTGCTAAACCTGTCAAAAAGTTTAACTAATAAAGCTACTTGTTCTTTGAGTTCTTGTGTCTCTTTGCTGATACAATCGGCAAAGTTACTTTGTTGGGGTGCTATCAGCGCAGTGGCTCTTTGTGTCTCTGTCGGAGCACCATCTTCACCATTCAATTCGAATTCATGAGCTTTTAATTGAGACATCAGGGTCAGAGTGTCTGTGTTTGCAAGATTTGTTGTTCATCTGATTACTGATGTTATGATTTTCCATCTTTCAGGTAAGCCTCTTAAGATCTTTAAGCATACTTATTTCTGGGAATATGTGTGTCCAAGCTGTTGCAGTTCACTGATGATGCTAGAGAATCTGTTGTCCATTTGATCAATGGATTCACCAGTCTTCATTTTGAAATTTTCAAATTTCTGTTTTGCAACAGATAATTTGTTTTCTTTAACTGCTTCAGATCCATCATTTATCAAAGCTAGCTTGTCCCACATCTCCTTTGCTGTTTTGCAGTCTTTGATTCTCATGAACATGTTGCTATCTAGGGTCTTCAAAATCATGTATTTTGTAACAAATTCTACATTTTCTCTTCTCCTGTCATCCTTGGTCCAATCTTTCTTAAGTTTGTCTATCTCCTTTCCTTGATCTGCTCCTGTGGATAACACAGTCATGATCATGATTGGTCCATCATTGATTACGTCCAGCATCTCCTCATGAGTTGCTGCAAGATGAGACAACATTCTTATTTTATATTCATCAAAATTATTACCATTGAAAACAGGTACTTTTGACATAAAGTTTGAGGAATCCATAAGTACAAGTAATAGATTTATATGTGAATGAATTGAAAACTCAGATTTGAAAACTACTTTGAAAATATGTGATCTCCTTGTTACCAGAAATTAGATCTGAACAGGTTTTCATACTAGGAACACTGCTCCGATACCAATTGTTGGTCCCAGAGAAGGGTGAAACTATAGTCAGAGGGAGGGGGTGTGAATGACTATAGTGGAGTTTCAAAAACTTTTCTTAAGTTTAAAAGCTTTTGGGCCGTGGATAAGTCCCTTCTTACTATGTCGTTTTCAAATCAGTTTAGACAATCACAAATATAAGTTATCATCAAGGCAATTTAAATAAATGCAGTAAAGTAAATTGCAGAAAGTAAATTGACACAAGGCTTATAGTGGTTCAGGTTGGTGTAATCCCTTAATCCACTCTTCTCCTATGATGATTGGAGGAATTCACTATTTTTTTCACTGATACAATAGTATGATTGTCCTTGACTTCCCAAGCTTCACAATCTACAAGAATATCACTCCTTGACTGCAATAGCTTCAGTGATTCAGTCTCTTTCACTGCTCCTTGAGATTAAAATCCTTCAGCAGCTATCACAGACACAACTCCTTCTCAGATTGCTTCTGATTCAGTTGCTTCAGTTTGATGTGAATGAGATTCACGAACTTTCTTGATCAATCTCAGTGCTGAATATAAAATTGTAGTTCTAATGTCTGAGTTGATCTCTAGATAAGTCCTTATAAGTTCAGAGAGAAGGCTTTTCAAATTGACAAAGTTTCTGCTTCCTTTTTGCTTTTCTTGATCGTTATTTTATCTGTCTGTCAATGCCTTCTATTTATAGCCTTGAGTATCCTTGATTTGAAATTCCGTCCGTTGGCTATATTTATGAGGGGAATAATCCTAGATTTTATTCTTGATTCCCCCTTAATTGTATTCTCCTTGATTTCAGTGATCAGATTTTTCTTTCAAATATATATACAGCATAAAATCCGTCCTTGATTGATCCTCTATTGATTGTGCATTTAAATGCATGATCTTCTGAATCTTCATCATATTCCAAAATCTGATTTGGTAAGATTTACTTCGCCGTTCTCAGAGCGGTTGAGTGATTCATCTGACTTCACCGTTCTAGATTTTCCTTCACCGTTTTGTCTTCACTCAGCCGAAAGTCAGTTTACTGCGCCGATTCACTGTTTTCTTCATTGTTTATGTATGAGAAGAATCTTGTACTACACTGATCCTTGATTGGGGTGAGATCAGTGTACACCATATCTAAATATTAAGTTTCATCACTTGAAACATAACTTAGACTTATCCAAGGTCATCACGGACTTCCTTGGTTATAAGTCGACCATAATGTCTTCATTACTTCTCCTGTGGTGCTTGGTCGGCTTCACTCGCCGAAAGTACGTTTTTACTTTGCCGTCCTACCAATTAGTACAATACTTGTCGACTCAACTTACACAACATGTCGATCGTAAGTAAAGACTTATACGAGAGAATTCTAACATATTTCAGGCTTGCTATAACAGCTAGTATGGCCATCATCAAAACATAATAAAATGTTCCTAACAGTAGTAATGTCTATGGTCTGCAAAGAATTTCTTCTTTTGCTGCTTGGAGAATTCTGGTGGCAGATATCTCACAGATAAGTAGTTCACTATATGTTTAAACCATGGTTGTGGCTCCGCAGCCTCAACCTCTTCAAGCGTGACGATATCGTTGCACAACAACCATTTCCGGGAAGGGTAGAGATGGAGAATAATTGTTCGTTAGGAAATGTCTCTCCAATCTCGGGCAATTGCTCATTGTCCTCTATTTGTAAATGGGAAAGGTGATCCGGAACCAGGTTCTCAGACACTTTCGTATCTTAGATTTCTACATCAAACTCTTGAAGTAGTAAAATCCATCTCAGCAATCTCGGCTTGGAATCTTGTTTTGCCAATAGGTACTTCAAGGCTGCATGGTCAGTCCACATTGTTGGACATATTTTAAGTTTTAATGATGAGTGCCAGACTAGCTGTTATAGAGAAAAGGCAAAAATATGTCTAGATCAAATGTATAGGTTAATTAGAGTTTGATATTTGTGTAGGTTTGATCAAACAAGCATTGTAATTAGGTCAGCTGACTGTATCAGCAGACCTGTCTAGATCAGTAGGGTAGCGAGGTCATTAGTGTCTAGGATCCTGCTGAAGACTGAAGGCTGAGGGTACAAACTCAGTTATTGAAGGCTAAGGGATCAAACTTAGTATTCAAAGTCAAGGATAAGGAATCAGAATTTAGGGAAGTCTATGATGACCTAAACTGATTACATATACCTTGTGTACAAGGTCTATGTTCTATATATTAAGTGGTAACTGGAAATTTGTTATGTTAGAAATGGTGTACTCTAACTTCACAATTAAAAGTTAGATAAGAAGAAGTCAGCTGATGTGTTGTTAAAACACATCAGACTTAAACATGCTGAGAAATGTGTACATCAGCAAGCTGTTTTACATCAGATATTTAGTATACTGATCATATCAACCTACTGAAACTAGCAACTAAATCATACACTTACACTACTGAGTATCTAATACTTAGTATCATCTTGTTAACAACAAGTAATAAGGCTTAAACTAAATATATTCCGCTGCAACAAATTCTAGTAATATCAACTGTCAGCAGACTACGGAGTGGTCAGCAAACTACCGACTAGTCAGTAGGCTACTGACTTTGCTAAGTTTGTGAACTCCAAAAGTTTTAAGTGTTAAGTTTATTCACCCCCCTAAACTTAACCAAATCCTTTTCAAGGGACCAACAATTGGTATTGGAGCAGTGCTTCTGTTCTGAAGTAATCCTACTTGTTGTGCTTGTGAAAATACTTTCAAAACATTTTCATGTATCTGATTTTCAAAGCTTTGCATCATGGATAACAACCAGTATGCTAGAACTATGCAGGCTTACCTAGCTGCAACCCATGATGAGATGATGGATGTGCTGACTGATGGACAACTGAAGATCATTAAGGCCATAACAGTGGGTAGTGAAACTCAGGATGTTCCAAAGCCAAAAAGAGAGTGGGGTGCTGAAGATAGAAAAAGAGAAAACCCCAACAATACTGCTATTCATAGCATATACAGAACCTTTGATAGCAATATGTACATGAAAGTGAAGGATTGCAAAACTGCAAAGGAACTTTGGGAAAATTTGCAACTTATCTGTGAAGGCACTGATGCTATAATGAAAAACAAAGTCAGTGTAGCCAGAAGAAAGTTCCAAGATTTCAAGATGAAATCAAATGAAACCATTGAGCAAATGGAATCAAGATTCAATGTTATCATGATGAACTCACCCTACTGAATGTAATCTATACAAAAGAAGAGATCAATACAAGAATCTTGGAAGCCCTACCTACTAAAGAGGTTTGGGATATGAAGGTTACTGCCCTAGAGGAATCCAGGAGTCTACATGAAGAAGACACCTTCAAGCGGTTTTTAGATCTCAAAGCATATGAATTCAGTAAGAAACTTGTTCCTGAGACTGAAAAAGAAGAACCAAAGACTACTGCATTGGCTGCTGCACATAAAGAAGAATCATCAGATGGTCAAGATGATCTACTGGATGAGATGCAAGAGCAAATTGCCCTACTGAGCAAGAAGATCAGAATGATGAAAATAGGAAAGGGTTCTCGAAGGAATTTCACAAATAAATGAAGTGAAAAGAAGAAGGAAGAATCCAAGAAAGAAAATGATTATCTGTGTTTTCATTGAAAGAAACCAGGACACTTCAAACCTGCCTGTCCTGATTTAATACAGACAAAGGAACCTGATTATCTGTGCTTCAACTGTAAGAAACCTAGACATTTCAGACCTGATTGTCCAAACCTACTGAAGAACAAAAATCAGGAAAGAAGATCTGGCAAGAAAGCAATGGTTGCTGATGATGAATCAGGCTATGATGTAGAATCAGAAAAAGGAAATGACTCTGATGATACTGCACTTGTTGCTGATATGGATGATTATGCTTTAATGTAAAATATGGAAGAGACTGAGGAGGTATACAACTATGTATCTATAAATACTCCTGCTGAAAGTGATTGTGAATCAACTTGTGGTTCAAATCCTAAAAATTCTGACAATGAAGAAACTTTGGATGCCATCCTTAATCAACTGAGGAAAATACAATGTGGTTATGAGATTGGGAAGGCTGAAAGAGAAGCTCTTCAAGCAGAAATTGAAAGGTTAAAAGTTGAATTAAGAACTCTCAAAGGAAAGGAAAAAGATATTGAACAGAATCAACATAAGTCTGCTGTACATTCCGTAGCTGAATCTGCTGAACAACCTAGTTCCACCACTGCATTCAAATCTAGAAAGCCTTATGGTTATTGAACAGTCCTTGGATTTGGAACTCAACAATCTACAAAGGGTGGATCCAGTAAGGGTACAGAACCTAGTACCAGAATTTGTCCTAACTTTGTGACTGCACAAGATCCAAATCCCAAAAGGGTTGCTGAGGCAGTAAAGCCTACTGAGAAGGCTTCAAGAAAGCAAAATCAGAAGTCAAAAAGGTCAACAGTACCTAACAAAAAGGGTAAATCCAAAAGTAGGACTGCTGAACCTTCTAGACCCACTGATAGCAAAGCTGCTACTAAGTCTGCTGGACCACAAAAGGGCAAAAATCAGAAATATTCCAAGGATAAGAATCCTAAACCTAAAAATGTTAATCATTCTAGGGATACTTATCTCAGGGGGAAAGGTAGATTGTTCCCTGCTGATGATGATTGGAATATTCCTACCCCTACTGCTAGAAACAACAGTCATAACCATATTGCTAGGTTAAAACCTCAACAATGGAATCAATAGAGGACTCAGTAGAGGACTTATTCAAGACCTCAGCAGACCCTATATTACAGGGCTGCTCCTAACAGACAGCAAACCTATGGTTATGCTAGTGCTTCTAACAACAGAAATCACTTCAAACAGCATTATAACAAAAAGGCTAGAAAGCATATGTGAATCCTACACAACCAAATGTTAGATCTTATGGAAATGTGGGATACATATATGAACAAAAGTGCAATTCTTTTCAAAGAAGACCCTATGGAAATTTGCCAAGGGTCATGCTTACCACTGACCACTATGGACCCAAACAGTTTTGGGTACCTAAAATACATTAACTTTGTTTTGTAGGGTGTCTGGTACTTTGACAGTGGATGTTCAAGATATGACAAAGAATAAGCACTGTTTGACAAATTATGTGTCAAAGGATGGTCCAAGAGTGAATTTTGGCAACAAGAACACACCAGGATACACAAGAGGATATGATACACTGGTGTGGAATGGATTAACTATCAGGAATGTTGCATTTGTGGAAGGACTGGACTACAATCTACTGAGCACTGGACAATTTTTTGACATGGGTTACAAGGTCACTTTTGACAAAGGAAACTGTATTGCATTTAGTGAAAGAGGTGAACAAGTTGTGTTGGTTGGTAGAAGACAACAAAACTTGTATGTTGTTGATTGGTCCACTGCTATTCTAGAAACATGCCTGATTACGCATACCATGTCAGAACTAAATTGGTTGTGGCATAAAAAGTTGAATCATCTTAACTTTGATGATATTAATCAATTGGTGAAAAAGAAGTTAGTGATTGGTTTGCATGAGATCATATTCAAAAAGGATGCTATATGTGATGCATGTCTGCAAGGTAAACAAACAAAGTCAAGCTTCAAGTCAAAGACTAAGCAATCAACAAAAAGAGTATTAGAGCTAATGCACATGGATTTATTTGGACCAGTAACTCCAACAATTGTAACAGGAAAGAAGTACACTCTGGTAGTTGTGGGTGATTATTCAAGATACACTTGTGTAGTATTTATGGACAAGAAAAGTGGAACACTTCAAAAGATGCCTGAACATTTGAAGAGATTGCAAAATGAGAAAATTTTGACAGTAGTGAAGATCAGATCAGACAAGGGTACTGAGTTTCTCTATAAATTCATAAGAGAATATTGTGAACAAAATGATGTGCTGCATCAATTAGCAGCTGCTGGTACACCTTAGCAAAATGGGGTTCCTAAGAGAAGAAACAGGACTAGCCGGGAGGACTATGATTTGTGAAGCATTATTACCCGAGAGATATTGGGCTGAAGCAATCAATACAACATGCTATACACAAAATAGGACCTCAGTTAACAAGAAGCTATTGAAGACACCTTATGAGATATGGAATGGAAGAAAACCAAACACATCATATTTCCATCCATTTGGAAGCAAGTGTTTTATTTTAAATCATAAGGAGCAATTGAAGACATTCCAACCAAAATCAGATGATGGAATTTTCTTGGGATATTCTTCAGTCATCAAGGCATTCATGGTATTGAACAAAAGAACATTGAAACATGAAGAACCAATACATGTTGTATTTGATGAACCAAAGTTCACTAGAATGGAAGATGTAGTTTCACAACCTGTTGAAAATCTTCAGTTTTGGAAAAGATAACTGACTTAAAAATTTCAGATTCTGCCCCTGCTGAAGAACCTACTGGTAACACTACTGAAGCAACAACAGATGCAATTCAAGGATTTGTTGAACTCCCTACTGAAGCAACATCAGAGCCTACTGAAGATGAAGCTCCTGTAAATCAAACAAATCATTATTTACAATGGTTGAAGAACAACCTTGCTGAACAAGTAATTGGCAACGTACAGCAAGGTGTAAGGACTAGAAGACAATTAGAAGCAATGTTTACTTGTTTTTTTTATCTCAAACAGAGCCTAAAGTTGTTGAAGAAGCAATAGCTGATCCAGATTGGATAATTGTTATGCAAGAAGAATTGAATGAGCTTGAAAGAAACCAAGTTTGGACATTAGTTGAAAGGCATAATCATGCAAACATAATTGGAAGTAAATAGGTATACAAAAACAAATTGGATGAATCTGGTACCATTGTAAGGAATAAGGCCAGACTAGTAGCAAACGGGTATTCTCAAGTTGAAGGAATAGATTTTGATAAGACATATTCCCCGGTTGCAAGATTGGAAGCTATAAGATTATCAAATGGATGTCAAAAGTGCATTCTTAAATGGCATTCTAGAAGAAGAGGTTTATGTTCAGCAACCTCCTGGTTTTGAAGTTAAAGATCAAGAAGATAAAGTGTATAGACTTAACAAGGCAGTTTATGGTTTGAAACAAGCACCAAGATCATGGTATGAAACCCTATCTCAATTCTTGGTGGACAATGGTTTTTCCGAAGGCACCATTAATTGACGTGATCAGTCAAGTGATAATAAAATACTCGATCACCATAACTTGCAAGAGGACTAGGTCCATCTTAGTATAGTTATAGTGAATCAAGGTCGATCCCATAGGGAACCAATTGTGAATCATTTTATATATAAACAACTAATTAATCATGCCAAGCACACAGAAGCTGTCTATGACCAACAAATGACAAGAAAAGATAAAGGACACGACTCGACACAAAACATAAACGTACAAGTAATTAACCTCCCCAATTATTAAGTTATCGTTTGGAATTAGTGAACTATATAATTAAACAATAATTCACAACTATTAACCCGATTCGTATTTCTCTTATATTGGCTACGGGAGTCATCCCCTAAACTAGATCTAGCTCCGGGTAGGCCATCACTATGCAACATTACGTGACTTCGCTTCGTAGGCCTCTATCTCATATAACTCACACGCTTACAAAACTAGGGATGCCGATATTAACCGTATTCCTCACCTAGGCAACATTCCTATGGTTAGGCGTACTTCCTAGGCGATCGCAACAGTCTCCGTCCCATTAACACTAACTTTTTAGGTATCATGTTAATCTACGATGTATGTATAACTAGGTGCTAGCAATTCCCAAATATAACACAGATCTAGATCTCACTGAAAGTCCCGGAAGATCAATTCATGAGCCGACCTAGGAGTTCTATATTGGTATTTCCTAATAATATGCTAATTAAAACAGACGAGCAACGTATCCATAGCCATACCTACTAAGATAAGAATTTCTAGGTGGACAATCACACCATAAAAAAGTGGCTAGATAGACGCGGCGAAAACCTAAATCTTAGCGTTTCTACATACGTAACGGATAAAATAGAGATTCATAAAGCAATTATATAGATCTACTAAAAACACGATTGTCGATCATACCAAAGTCATCTATAGGTCACCGGATAACAGATCTGGGCGTGTGGATCCTTATAGACAAGGAATCCCCACTGCCTCATATCGTACCCTTAGATCTACATCGTTCGGTGAAGAACAAACAACCTCAAACGATAAACAATAATTGGGGGGAATTAATTACAACATAAAATAAAGAACAAGTGAATACAAATAACTCACATTATTGTTGCTGGAAATTTGTACTAAAACTGCTTTGAAAAACTTATAAATTGTGCTATGAGTCGATGTACAAATTGACTAATGAAAGGGAGTTTATATATGCTGTAAACCGACTTAGAATAGCCGTCAACCAACCTAAATTATGTTTCCTAAACCCTAACGGAGCCTAAAACACGTCTGGAGAAGTGGGGGCAATTTTGCCAACTCGCTGGCAGCCAGAGCAGGGCTCGCTGCGCAAGCTTGATGATTTGCCTGGGCTTTTTTCTGCTTCGCCTGGTCCGTTTTGGTGCTTTTATCCACTACGAAGTCCAACTAAGTTGCTTCCGAATCAGCCCACTATAAATAAGACATAAAACAAGGCTTGTAATATAGAATAATATAATAAAATGGCTAATTACATAATAACGAGTCGTAACTCGGTTCGGGTGTAATTTATGCACGAGACGACTGATTATTAACCACTTAAAGCCCATTTAAGCTAGAATCGTGGGTAATAAATAGATAATTAATTGTGTAATTGACCGTCATCAACCATTGACAAGACTCTTTTCTGAATCAATGAAGGGGACATCACCCTGTTGGTACAGATTTATGTTGATGACATAATTTTTGGTTCTAAAAATTAATTGCTATGTGAAAATTTTGCTAATCTCATGAAAAGCAAGTTCTAAATGAGTATGATGGGAGAGATGAACTACTTCTTGGGATTACAAGTCAAACAAATGAAAGATGGAATCTTCATTCATCAAACTAAATATACCAAGGAGTTGCTGGAGAAGTTTGGCATGGAAAATAGCACCAATGTATCAACTCCTATGAGTACTAACATTAGATTGGATGACGATAAAGAAGTTAAATATGTTGATCAGATCTTATACAGAAGGATGATAGGTAGTCTGATGTACCTCACTGGCAGCATACCTGATATATCCTTTGATGTAGGTGTTTGTGCAAGATTTCAATCAAAACCAATGGAAAGTCACTTAGTTGCAGTCAAAAGGATTCTGCAGTATCTAAAAGAGACTTTGGGAATAGGGATATGGTATTCAAAAGATGAAAGTTTCAAAGTTATATCCTACTCAGGTTCCGATTATGCTGGTTTCAAGATTGATAGAAAAAGCACCACAGGAACCATTCAGTTGATGGAAAATAGACTGGTTTCCTGGTTTAGTAAGAAACATAACTCAATATCAACTTCCACTGATGAAGCTGAATATATTGCTGCTGGAAGTTGCTGTGCACAAATACTATGGTTAAAACAACAATTAAGGGATTATGGAATTGAAGAAAGAGAAATTCCTATAATGTGTGACAACACAAGTGCAATTGCATTCACTGAAAACCCTGTTTTGTACTCAAAAAACAAGCACATTGATGTGAGACATCATTTTAAAAGTGATCATGTTGAGAAGAAAGAGGTGGTGGTTCTTTACATCCCTACTGAAGATCAACTTGCTGATATATTTACAAAAGCACTGGATAGTGAAAGATTTGCTAAGTTAAGAACTAAACTTGGCATCATAAAAGTTGACTGATATACCCTTAATCAACAGTGTACCGGAATTCACCAAGGGGATTAGTCTTTGCTATGTTGAGTGAGTTCACTTAGCAGACTAGTCACTGGTATCAACAATTCCATGTACTTAAATAAGATTGGATAATTGAGCAAATGAAGTTGCGAAGGGGATTGGTCTTTGTCCTGTTGGGTGAGCTCACTTGACAGATCAGTCATTGGTGTTAAACTTCATCTTGTATTATCAGGTGGACAAAAATAGAATGTTTAAATATCAGTAGAGTAATTTGTCAGGAGGCAGCTGAGCCATCTTTATCAGCAGGCAGCTGACCCAACTCTATTGAAGATCAAGTCTGCTGGAGTATATGCTACAAGACAGTCAAACTTAAATGAAGTCAACAATAATTTGATATTATTCTTATCCTTTATTACTGAGGTTACAATATCCAATGGTTACAACTCTTTATGGAATAAGTTAGTGGGACACGTGGCAACATCACATTTATTCCAACTTTAATTGTGGTTAAAAGCTACAGTACATGTACAGTACTTTCCTGACAGTTTCTACCCACTACCTTTCCCTGTATATACAAACATACACAGGGAAGATGCTTACAACTTCAGATCGATTTTCTCTGAGAATATACCGTGTGAACAAAAATTTGCAAACCTTCTTCATCATCCTTTTCAAATTTCTTCAATGACGGATAAATGAGATGTTCATATTGGTACAAGCCAAAGTGTTAGAGCCTTTGTTACTGATGCTCAAAAGACAGATTTAGCTATCAACATTGGTAGAAGGATAAGGAGATATGAAGGACTGGAGGACGTTCTAAATCTGAGATTGGACAGCATCTCATACACTAATGTTGTTAATTTTTGGAAGAACATAGTGACAATGGATGATATAGAGGCATTTACTACCACTGTAAATGCTCAGCAGATTCAAATCACTTCAAATCTGCTGAGGGAAGTATTCGGATTTGGACCTGGACATGGTGCTCCTACAAATCCTGAATCTATGCAGCTTGCAAGACTGGACTTTGTTGATTCAATAAAGACAAAAAAAGTCCATACCATCAATACTGAATATCAGTGTGAAGCATATCAGATTGGAGTACAACCAACTGAGCAAGATAATTGCCAAGAACATTTTTGGATTTAGTGGAAGTCGTGATACTCTCTCTGGACTGAAGATTGACATGATGATAATCATATGCAAGAGTATGAGATTTGATTGGGCCGGATTCTTTGTTCAATATATGAAGAAGGTAGTGACTGAGATTAGAGATGGAACAAGGAAGTCTAATACCAAGCCTTTGGGTTTGATGATACAGGACATGCTGACCCACCTGAAGATTGCTGATGTTGCACCTGCCAAGATCAACAAGTCTAGATATAAACCAGAAATAAATGATTCATTCCTGGTTTGGATGATGATGATGAAAATGATGATTAGGAAACTGAAAGTGATAATGATGGAGATGGTAATGATGGTGGTGAGCAGGCAAAGCAAGTTAAAAAACCTGCTGCAGCAAAGAAGGCTGCTGAGATAAGAAAGGCTAGTGATACAAGAAAGATCACTGAGCTGTAAAAGACTAAGAAGACAAGGCAGCAATCAGTAGACACTGCTGAGTCCACTGAAGTTCCAGTTGAAATTGAGGCTACTGAGCCTAGTGAAGTTACAAGGAAGAAAACTGCTGCTGAAAATTTGAAAGAACATCTAAGAAAAGATAGAAGAAAGAGGAATACTGCTGAAATTGAAGAACAACCTGCAAAAAGAAGGACACGTGTTGCAAAGAAGAGAGTTCATGGTAAAGGCAAAGAATTAAGGGTCCTGGAGGACCAAAGAGAAGTAGAAGAAGAGGTTGTTGAGCCATTGAGGTTACTAATGTTGTTGTTGAGCAACAGATTGAAGAACCACAGCACCTTGTTGTACCTAAGCCTGCTGTGGAAATTGTTGAACCTGTTCAAGACCCTGCTGTGGAAGCTTCAACTCAGGGAAAATAACAAACTGTTGCAGACCCTACTGATGTGGATATAAGTCAGGGGGAACCTAGTGTGGAATAGTTGGAGGTAATAGGGACAAATGTACAACCTGATGAACCTACAGACCTATTTGTATCTGCAATACATACATTGACTCACCTTGTTTAAGCCTTTGGTGGACAACAAGCTGAGCAATCTGCCTCAAGATCCCACAATTCCTTTTGAGAGAAAGGAAAAAAAGTCCAAGAAAGAAAAAGTAGATCCCAACCTCAAGAAAATTGAAGATTATTTAGCTTGGAAGTTTGGTTTCTACAAAAGACTAAAACCAGATGAATAACCAATGACCGATTTTGAAGAATGGTCATTCAACCAGTTGGGAATGGAGAGCTTACTTGGATTGATTGATACATCTGACTACAAGTAAGGCTGTAGGATATTGTTGAAAGGGAAAAGCAAAGAGGAAACATTTTGTTCGGAGAACCACAGGATGCACCTGACAATGATTATTCATCATCCTCTGATTCTGATGATGTTCACCCTTCTTTTCCTGGCCAACCTAGTGGCACTACATTGTAAAGACCTACTGAGGATGTAGGACAGGGATTTAAAGATACAACAGCGGATTACTCTACTGATGACGGCAAGTCTGCTGAGGACCAGCAAACTGATCATATGGATTAAGACATGGAGGATGTGACAATGGATGATCTGGAAGCTCTAATTAATGATGGTATGACTCTTTGAGATAGCAGGCTGATCAATATGTTTGACACATTATTGGTTGTGGAGCCTGATGTAAATTCCGAGGGTCAGCAGACTGACTTACAAAATGAAGAGCTTGGAAATGTTTTCAATGAAGATTTAGAAATACAGCTTGTTGTAGCAACATCCCTGGAAGAGGCCATAATATCAACTGTTTTTTATGTTGTTAAATTTGAAGTGTTAGGTGTAGTGGCTGAAATACAATTATCTAATTGTTTTTATGACAGAATTAATAATTCATCTTATTATATGCATGTATGCTTATAATTAAGACACTACTGAAAAAGTGGCAAGCATGTGATAAAGCATGTTCAAACGTTGAAAAGCAGCTCGCATTTATCTTCTCGGATGGCGATTTTTTGGCCGGACTAGCTCCGACCGCCTTAAACCCTCTTCTCCGGCTCACTCGTTTTCCCTCTTCTCCGTCTGGTTTTCCTCTCTTTTTTTCTTTTTTTGTCTTTCGTTCTGTTATGGCTCGCGGGGAAATCTTATGCTCAAGTGGTGCAAACAAGCTCTTCATCATCTCCGGTGGATAATTTTATGCCAGAAATTGCTTTGTATAAAGGGGAAATTGCAATTCGCTTCTCACAGGAACAAATCGACTCTCTGGCCTCTCCATTTCAGTTTGCTTTAATTGGTAAGTTCCCTCAACGTAAACCTAATTTGGATGCTATAAAGCGATTCTTAGAAGTTCGAACTATCTTTGAGCAATATACGGTGGGTGTGTTAGATTCTAAGCATGTTACGATCAATTTTTTACGGGGAAAAGGATTTTATAAGACTCTACTCTCGCGAGTCAATGGTTTGTCACCGGTAAACCTATGCGTATTCTCAAGTGGACACCGGACTTTGATGTTGATGTCGAATCCTCAATCGTCCCGGCTGGATTCTTACGCCAAAATTACTGCTCATTTGATGAAAGTTGAGGCCTTAAAAGGAATAATTTCGAGTTTTGGGAAGCTTTTGCGTGTAGATGCTTCCACTGCTGCTCTTAAACGGCCTTCGACAGCACGTGTTCAAATTGAAGTTGATCTTCTTAAGCTGTTCCTCGTCGATTCGGATACAACAAGGGGATTCCTGCGGTTTTGGCGGTTGTTGAGCGGAGTCCGAATTACCACATTCTTGCTCTTATTGTTGCCATATAGGACATACGGAAGAAACCTTTGCGAGGCTTAAACACCCACGGTTTGTATCGGCAACGGCCCCAAGGCCCTTCATCGCAACGGCAACAAAATCAAGAGAACGGGGGATTCATAAGAGCAACCTAAATGGTCCCCCCCTTTGCGGGTTTGGAGACGAAACAAGCAAGTTATAGCGGTTCCGGACTTGAACCGGCGGCACTACACCGGATATTCACGACCTTAATCAACGGCCTAGACCTCAACAGCCTATACAAGAAATTGGCCAGAAAACTGTGCAGGAAACTGGAACCTCCTCTTTAACTCCCACCCAACAAGTTGCACTACAAGATGATGTTAGAGCCTTCAGGGAAGATCACACACAACAACTACATCCTCAAAACAAGGAAGGTGCTCTTGATGATGGCAATATTTTGGCTATGGGAGAGGATGCTACTGGGCAAGAAAATGTATCCGATAGTGATGAGCCATTATATGATATCCAGACTAAGCATGCTCAAATAGAGAGTTTGAAAGCAGCTTCTGAGGAAATTACAAAGAGATTTCAGAAAACAGTCAGTTTGGAACATGGAAAATCTATAATGCCTGATAATGATGGTTTCCAGATTGTACATCCCAGAAGAAGAAGAAGAAGAAATTATGCAGCTACAAAGCCAAATGTTACTACCAGATCTTCAGCTCTTAAAAATAACCAACCACCATGATGAACTGCCTTTTCTGGAATATAAGGGGCCTCAAGGGTAAAGCATCCTTTAGAAGGCTCAGAAAATTAATAAAACTTCATAAAATTTCCTTACTCTCTATTTCAGAACCTATGCTTTCTTCAACTTTTCTTGATAGTTATAAGGTCAAGCTTGGCTTCTCAAATTGTATTGCTGCTCCTCAGGATAAATTGTGGGTCTTCTGGTCGTATTCTACAAATGTTGATGTGATTAACAACTTTGAGCAGGCTGTTACTCTTAAGTTCCATGGTAGTCATCCTTTTTTGGTCTCATGTGTGTATGGCAAATGCACCAGGGCTCTTAGAACTATCCTCTAGTCCAACTTAGAATCCATGGATTCTCTCCACTTGCCATGGATGATTGGTGGGGATTTCAATGCTATTCGTAGCTTGGAGGAATATCATGGCCCCTCTCACCCTAATGTGGGATCTATGCAAGACTTCAATGAGTGGATTGCTCACCTTTGGTCTACAAGAGCTCCCTGCTATTGGCTCTCTTTTTACCTGGGTAGGCCGGAGACACAATGGTTATGTGCAGGAAAAGTTGGATAGACTTCTCTTCAATTCTCTCTGGCTTAATGCTGGTCATAATGGTCAAGTGTATATTCGAATAGAGCGGTCGATCATGCTCCCATTCTCTATGCTCATTCGGATCAAATCGAGAGGTCCAACTTCGTTCAAGTTTCAAAATATGTGGACTCTTCATAAGGACTTCGACAGCAAGTTGTCAAAAATAGTTGGGATCAACATTGTCTTGTAGTGGATGGTATGACGGACTGGTATTTAAACTTAAAAGGCTCAAAAAAGATCTCAAAACTTGGAATAAGAATACTTTTGGGGATATCAATCAAAGGGTCAAGGATAGTGAAGATGAGATCAGACACCTTGAAAATATTTATGACCAATCTCCAACTGGTGATAACAGGGAGGCTCTCTCTAAAGCCACAGCTCAATATAACCTGTATCTTGCTCAACATGAGGAATTTTGGAGACGAGAAAACTAGATTTAAATGGTTCAAGGAAGGTGATAAAAACACGGCTTTCTTTCATACCCTTGCGCCAAAGAGAAAATTAGGCGGCTTGCAATACATAAGATCCAAGATACTTACGGGACGGTGGTGTACTTCACAACGGGATATTGCAAAAGCGACGGTGGATTACTATAGCAACCTTTTCGGGGGTGATTTTTGTGTGGATAATCGGGCCATACGGGACCTCCTCCATTTCATCCCCACTATCCTCACTTGAAGACCATAATACCTCTCTTATCAAACAAGTCTCTATGGATGAAGTTAAGAAAATTTGTTTTTGATCTTGATCCTAGTAGTGCGAGTTTGGTATGGATGGCTTCACGGGGTCTTTCTATAGAGCATGTTGGGACATAATTCTTGTTGATGTTCATGAAGGTTTGTAAAGCACTTTTTCTTGGGTGGTTATATTCCTCAAGCTATTGGGGCCACTGTGATTACTCTGATCCCCAAAAAGGAGGCCCCAAAAACTTTTGCTGATTTCAGGCCCATTGCCCTTAGTACTTTTGCTAACAAAATCTTTACCAAGATTATCTGCACCAGATTACAATTGGTCCTTCCTCTCCTTATCTCAGTTGAGCAATCTGCTTTTTTGAAAGGTAAGGATATTGCTGATAATGTCCTTTTTGTTCAAGAGTTGGTTCAGTTTGTGCATAGAAAAGCCAGAGGTCACAATATCATTTTTAAGTTTGATGTTACTAAAGCCTTTGACAGAGTGTCCTGGCCTTTTCTCAAAGCTCTTCTACTTAAATTTGGCTTTTACGAGACTTTTGTTAAACTCATTATGAATAATCTTACCTTGAAATTTGGTTTTATGTTCTCATTAATGGCACCCCTATTTGGTTTATTTCGAGAACACTAGGGGTATTAAGCAAGGAGATCCTATTTCCCCCTACTGTTCATTACGGTTTCGAAGCCCTTACTAGGGGCCTTAAACATATTTTCCACACTCATGTTGAACATTATCTTGTCCCCAGGAGAGGTTTCATTCCAATCACCCCTTGTATGTATCTTGATGATCTCATTGTCTTTGCTAGGGCCACTAAGAAATCTCTCAAAAATCTTTTTACTTTTCTACACCACTATGAGCTTGCTTACGGCCAACAAATAAATGCAAATAAAAGTTCTTTTTTCATATCAAAGCATGCAAATTCTCTTCTTGTTGACATGGTCAAGGTTTATTCTTGGTATGAAAAAAGACTCTTTTCCATTTACTTACCTTGGGTGTCCTATCTATGTGGGTAGACCTAAGCATTGTTACTTTATCCCCCTTATTCAAAAACTTGAGCACAAGCTTCAAGGTTGGTATGCCGATTTCTCTCCCTTTGGGGGTAGACTTATCCTCATTAAACATGTGTTGTCTTATTCCTATACACATCCTTGCTGCTCTTAAAATGCCTGCCACTGTGTTCAACAGAATAGAACATATCCTTTCCCATTTTCTTTGGTTAGACACCGAAAAATCTAAGAGGCATATCTGGAGATGTTGGGAGGAAGTTTGCTTTCCCACCAATGAAAATGGGCTAGGAACTAGAAATCTGAAAGTTCTTCAGCAAGCTTTCTCTTGCAAGCTTTGGTGGAAGCTGAGACGAGGTCAAGGTCTTTGGGCCAGCACTATCATGAGAGGCAGCTACCCTCTTTACAAATTATATGCCTGGAAGCTTCTTAGTCCTGTTCAAGATATTGCTGATGAATGCATGCATTATGTTGGTCATAATAAGTGGATATGGTCTCCAACTTCCAATGGCAACTTCACTATTAAATCTGCTTATGGTATTCTCAGGAAAAGGAGACAGTCTCTTCATGATTTAAAAGAAATGCGGAAGCCCTACATACTGGTAAGATATCTTTCTTTATATGGAGGCGAGAAATGGTTTACTTCATTTTGCAAATCGGCTTCAAAAATTTGGCATACATGGGCCTTTTAAATGCTTATTTTGTAATAATGAAGAAACTATTGACCATGTCTTTTGGCCTTTGCACTAAAGCTCAACAAATATGGGGGCACTTTCGGACCTTATTTCATTGGGGGCACCATCATTGTGACGATCTGCGGCAAGCCCATGAGCATCGGCTCCATCACGATAACCGGGGTGCCTTGAATCTTGTGTTACCTCTTATTCCTATTTTTATATCTTTGGGAGCTTTGGAAAGCCGGGAACAAAACTCTTTATGAAGATGTGACGATCAGGGCCACTTATTATCTTTGCTATCCTTGACAATGCGAGGCTCTCTTGTTCTTCTCTTAAGTTGACTAGAAGATCGGTACATGACGATCTTCTTATCCGGCATGGCATAATCCATAGTTTTGTCTCCAAGCCGGTCTTACGGCATATACCGGTGAAGTGGCGGTTCACGAGTTTAATGGTTATAAAATGAATTCGATGGCTCGGCTACAGGTAATCCGGGCATTGCGAGGAGGCGGTTTCATTATCGAAATCATCATGGGCATGTTCTTGTTCTTGGTTATGAAGCTTATGGTGTCAATACAAACATGATGGCGAAATTCAAGCTCGCTTTACGGAATCCGGCGGTGTATCCAACTCAACCTCCAGAATGTCCTTTTGGAAACAGATTCTCAAATTCTAGTTAACATGGTTACGGGCACAACTCAAGCTCCTTGGAAATATGAACTTGAAATTGAACAAATCAAACATCTCGTTGCGAGCATCACTACCGGCTTGACATATCTTCGAGAGAAGCTAACTTCCCTATGATTGCCTTGCAAAAAAGGCTAGTACTACTCAAAGCTCTTATATGTGTGCAGGTCATCAACTTGAGGGAGACATTGGCTTTCTCATCAACCGGGATATCCTTCAACTACCCATTATCAGAACAAGAGCAAGATGATAAACCATGGCAATATCTATTTGGAAGCACCCTTCATAACTTTGAAGGGTGCAAACAGTGGTATTTATCTTTGTACAATCATCCTTCTTTGGTTTATCAACTTGTTTTTTGCTTCTCTTTGCTCTGGGAATCTCTACTTTTTGCGGGAATGGCTATTTTCATGCCCTCCTTTGTTGAGACTTCCTATCCTGGCATCCAAAGCGGGAAGCACCCTTCATTGATGTGAAGGGTGCAAACGAGTCGTACCCCTATTTTCTTGTTCCTTGGTTGTATACCTTGTTTTGGGTCTTTGCATCATCCTCAACATCTTTGCGGGAGTGATCACTTTGACATGAGGGAAAAAATCGGATGGATGTGGATTATTGCTTGGACCGGTTGCACCCTAGTTTGGAGCTGCTGCTTTGCGGGAAGAGATCTTGTTTTGGTGGAGATTTTCCTTTATTCCTTCTTGCGTTGTAAATGTCATACACTCTTGAGATCTTTATTTTTCCAACACATGGGAGACCATACTCTTTCCTTAGCACCCGGATTTTCCCTCCCTGGGTTTGCCGGACTAAGGTTTTGAGGAGGTGGTGAACATGTGTTGATGACGTTATTTTTTTGGGAGCTTTGTCAGGAGATGACACTTGTAAAACTTCAGTTCTTTTAATAAAATTCTGAGTTTTACAAAAAAAAAAAAAAAAAAAAAAAAAAAAAACCGAAAAAACCTCGTTTATGTAATCAAATAGGGTACCTAGTGGGACATTTATATATGATGATAATCATATAAGGCCGGACCGATTTGATTTGAGTTCTCGATATAATTCCGTGATCGAGAAGTCTTATCGAATCACAAGATGATCAATTATGGATTAATCTCAATCCTGAGGTGATAACAGACAACTGCTTAGACTAGGGTAGAGTTTGATGTGTTTGTAAGGATCACTTCGAAGTGTGTGGTCCAACACTTCTCATTGGCTCTATTCTGGAATGAGTGAGTAGTCTATGCTATCATAGATATGGAATCCATTCCTTCCCTCGGGAAGTAGACAGACAGTTCCCTTATTTGTTAATCCTAGAAACTTACCGATGCGCGCAGTTCATATTATATTAGTTATGAACTATTTGGTCACTAGGGGTTAATGGTAAATAAGGATAAGTGGTTTCGAGAAAGGTTTACGGAGATATCCCGAATCATAACGAATAGTCTATGGATGATTTATCCGTATGTAATGGTTATATCAGTGGACGTTTTTCGACTCATAGTTGAGTGTAAGTTATCTATATTCAGCAGAGTTCAGTTTCGGGTTTATGGTGGTGTTATCCCGGAATTAATAGATTGAATATTATTGTTCAGTCTGACGGATAATATTATTCCATTTATTGTAGCTACTGAATATGGGTCCATGGTCCCCGACGTGGCTCTTAATATAGCCTATACGTTTTCTCGTCACCTCAATTAATTTTAAATAGTTGGATTGGACTGTTTAATAGATATGTGGATTAATTGTTTAGTTGGACTAGATAATTAAATACAAGGAAAAGACATTTTTCTTGGACTCGGCCCAAATTATGATAAAAGTCGTGTGGCCCTATACTTGCTAGGGTTTGGCAGAAATTTATCATCATTATTATTATTAGGAAATTTGTTTTCTTGATAATTATAATCTATGTGATTAAATTATTTATTTGTTAAATAATTTAAGGAAAATAAAATCTTTTATATATCCTTATTAATTTTTGAATATTCCAGTTTATCTTTTTAAGGAAAATGATTAATTTTATTGATTTTGTATTAATTAAATAAATCCTTGGAGGACAAGAATTTCTCTCCTATATAAAGAGAGTTCTCCCAAGCCTTTTAGAACACATAATTTTCGACATTTGAGAAGTATTTGGCTTAGAATTTTCGGCCTAAGTACTTGGGTTTGAGTTTTAGGAAAACTTCGGGTTTTTCTAAAGTAGCATATCGATGAGGTCCGGCGGCTTGAAAACACCATCTACCTGGTGGTGCTTGGAGACACACGTTGGAAGACTTTGGCTTCTCAACTAGGCTCTCAACTAGCTCTGATTAGATCGACCTTGTTCTTGGCGTTTTGCACCATAAAAAGGTTGGTAATCTAACCCCCTCGTAAGTTAGATTTATTATTCATGTATTTTGATTGTTTAGAACTAGATCTTGTACTTTCCGCTGCGTAATCGGTTGGATCTTTGATCCATCCGGCGATATTACATCCAACAAGTGGTATCAGAGCCTTTGATCTATCAATCAATGTATGTGAATTTTAGATCTAGGAGTGGAATATAATGTGTAGATTACTTGTTTTCGTTTTAATTCTTTTTAATGATTCGAAAATTTGATGATGACGCTTTGAGATTGTCATGGTTGAAGAGATGGATTGGGTTGGTACTGTTTACCCGTAGATCTATTTTGTAGCTCTTTTGATTAGAATCAATTGAGAATAGGACTTGTAATTTAATTTATGCACTCGAAATTTTTGTAAAAAGTAGTTTTTTTTTTTAATTTTATGTTGTTCCGGGCTCGAAATGTGAAGATCTTGAAGAAAAGATGAAGATCAACGCGATACCCAAGGTATGAACGAGGAGAAACAGCCATGAACCCTAATTTGAAGGCTGTCCAGCACCTTTAGCAGTGCTAAAAACGTTGCAACAAACTCTATTTTTTAAAAAGGAAGGCAGCAGCACATGTAGCGGCGCTTACTGCCGCCGCTATAACATGTTTTCTTTAAACCTAGCATGCGCCTAGGGTTTTGATAATGCGAATGTTTCCTTTTTTTTATAAACTGTTTGTTTTGATAATAATTCTGCCGACTTTGGCAATTTATTATGAAAAAAAAAATATTTCTGAAAATATTAATTAACAGCCGAAAGAAAGAAAAAAAAAATTAAGGGGTTTTAATTAGAAATAAATTGGATTTATTTTATAAAAAAGCCTTTCTCCTCTCGGGTGTTCGTGGTTCGTGATCCGACGGTTCGAGTTCAAGACTCAAAGATTACATTAGTTTTACTTTTCCTTAGAAAATAGGTTAGTCTGGGGTACCAACGGTCCATCTCGGTGTTCATTTTTCCGTATCTTGTTTTTTTCATGTATGATCGAAATTATGGGATAGAAACCGGAAAATTGCCATAACATGCAACATATCATGATTCCACTCCAATGCATACATGTAGCTAGTTTATTTCGAATAAATTAGGCATGTATAACTCGTATAATTAGTTAAAACCTTTTTTTAATTAATATGTAGTAGTTAATTAAAATAAGTAACTAATTATAAAAACCGAGGAACCTGGTTTTGTAAATCGTTACGATTTTAGTGATGGATTCTCGGTGAATCCCACTTAGATAAATCGTTGAGTTTTCGGTGAACCTACCTTAAACAGAAACGAGATTACGCTTTGGTTGACAACATAGAAATCGGAAAATCTTAGTATATGGGTTCGGGAATGGTCTTACCATGGTTGGGCGAGTTCAACTGAACTACGGCACGATTGACTCCCCTCCACGTGTGACGTTTGCACGGGGGTTCGACAAGACTTAGCATATCCGATAAGCCTTCAGGCTAAACGGGGCTTCTCTTTCCGGATCCGACCGACAGTCACATATGTTCCAACGAATAAGACGCCGCAGGCTTGCCTACATAACCGACCCTGTTCGGAGTACTTTGAATTATTGTTTCATATTGTCAAGACCGAAACCGTAATTTGTAAACCCACCACTTTTTTCAAATTATTGAGTGGGAGCGGGGAAGGCGACAGCCAACCCCACGGCCCCTACTTTTGATGCAAGCACGTGAGAGAATGGTGACACCTCGCGCCATTTTGATTTCGGCCCCATTCGGATGGTGTTCACCACTATCAAAATTCAAGGCTTGGTCACCGAAAGGATAGGATATCTGGTACTCGCCGGGTCAATAACCGGCCTGCCCTTCATAGGCATACTCGGGACGTACACTGAGATCTGATATAGTAGGTCACACTCTTTATAGATATTTTTGAAATATCTAGGCTAGAAAAAGGAAGGTAATCAATGATTAAGGTCCGGGATGTCTGATTCCCGTGAGATGTTCGATTCTCGAAGCTTAATCATTGAGAGAGATTGTCTCGGTTTAACTGTCATAGTGCTGATATCAACCCTCTTGGATAGTACTATGCGAGGTTAAATCCTTGGAATGGTAAGATAAACTTTTTATAGTTTATAATTCCTAAAATAAAAATCTAGTAGTGAATTATTTTTTGAATTTAACTTTCTGTCATATTTTTTACAACTAAATCTCTAGGCTACTAAACTGTTAGTAATAGGACTTCATTAAAAATGTGGAAAGTAACAAGTACGTTGTAATTATCAATAAATGCAGTTAATTTTCAGAAAAATTTTTCTCTTGAGCCTTTAAAAACTTAATGACATAGTATAGGTATATCACGGATGTCGCTTGTGTAAAACGAGAAACGACCGTACTTAGTTTACAAAAGATGATTTAGGACTATATATAAAATTCATTTAGTGAATTTTAAAAGTGTAATTATTCATCAAATTTCTAATTGAAAAATCGGAAAATCATACATAAGGCGTTCCTAGTTAGACGGTAATTGTAACCGATAAACTAGTGGGAGCCTTAGTCTTATGATTTGTTGTTTTTCTGAATCATTAGAAATGTGTAATAGACTGCACATGAGTTTCTCTTTTCATTGAAAAAACAAGAATAAAGTGTTGCTAGTTAGATTGTATTTGGAACTGATAAACTAGTGAGAGCTTAGCTCTGGAGTTTTTTTCCAATCTTTTGAAACATCATCAACAAAGCATTGCTAGTTAGACAGTATTTGGAACTAATAAACTAGTGGGAGATTAGTTCTGGGGGATTTTCTAATCTTTGAAAAATCATAAATACAAAGTGTTGCTAGTTTGACGGTATTTTGAACCGATAAACTAGTGGGAGCTTTGGTCTTATGATTTGACGATTAGAAAAATTGATAGTCCAAGCATATAACACTGAACATCCCACAGTTCAAGAGTAGTGTCTAATCAAACGAATAGCTAGTTCAAGACTGTTTCCATCTAAGGAAAGTCAAGAATGGGAAAGAATGTTTATACGTGTTAGTCATCTAAACTAAGTAGTTTTAAGGCTAAACCGGAAAATTAATAAATTGGAAATTAGAGGATAAGGAAAGTGATTTCGGATCACTGACCAATGCGTCCTTAGCAATTTTCTCAAAAGCTAAGTTCTTTGGAAGAACTAGGTAGCTTTGCATTAAACGATAAATAAAATAGACAATGGACAGTTATTTCAGATATAGTAGTGGAAGTGATAAAAGGAAATGAATCTCGGATTCAATTCGTGAGTATCACATAAAATTCATTTTCTGTTTTCGGATTCGTTGGAACGAACATATTCATTTTCAATAGGATAATTTGTTTGTCTTATTGACGATGAATATAACATTCGTAGCACGAATCCAATACTCAGAATTTTGTATGATAAAGTCAGAACCACTAAGCATTGCTGAAAAGGTATTAGTAACACATCTTAGAATATATAAACGCAAATGGTTTCCGTATTTCGATAACGCTTCTTTCTATTCTATTAATTAGTGCATATTCCCTAAAGACAAGATCTGAAGACTGGCTTAGGGTGATTCCTATCTCCCGGTCAAAGGAACACTGTCTCAAAGGAACAATGACTAAGTTTCCTTTCAATCAGGAAAGGGTAATAGATTTAAAGAAGCAACATAGCTTGTTCATAACAACTTTCGGGGTCATATGAAAGGTACAAGCTAGTGGGAGCTTTTGAAGTAGTGACATCTTGTCTGACAACTATTCGAGACTCCAGTAAGTTTATCCAAAATATTTGGAGGAAATCTCTGATTTCACCAGAAATAGTGTATTCCATACTCAAAAATAGGTTATTGCATAGTATTCAGGACTGATGCCCGGCCTGCCTCCCAGTGAAATGTTTTCACTAAGGGATACACCATAAATTTGACTTATATAGTTATTGATGTGCTACGATACGCTGTTGAACTCATTTAAGATATTGGTTGCAAAATAACGGTTTACGTTGTAATGAAAAACCGAGAAGCATACCTAAAAGATGCCTACACATTTACGGATAAGGAGTGAATTCGGTTCACCCCACTTCCATAAATATAGACGTTTATCATTTAGTGCTTGAAGGTAGGACTGGAAATTTCACGTACACGTTCAGGTCGTGAAATATCTTAATGCATCGAGTAAAGGTTGGTTATAAAACTTGTAAAATCAGAGAATGATGGTTATACTGTCAAACTCGGTCTGATAGAGTCTATGAATAACAACCTTAGATTTTGAAGTATTTTTACTCAAGTTGTTACTACCTGATTTGTTCAGTCCATTTCCAACACCGGCAGTTGGTGATAACGCTAATACAAACTACTAAACTAGATCAGTATATCGATCCACCCCGAACGTAGTGGGAGTATGGTTTGTCCATTACCCATTGCAGGACCTTACGGTCTATAGGGTAGATTGATGACCTATAGTCCTTTGTGGGCTGTGTAGGATCCTGATCATAGAGGTTGTTTTAAAAGCCATAACCCTGTGAATGGAGTTCGATACTCCAGTTCTGTTGAAACTCTTGTAGAACCACCTGAGTATCTCAGGCCCAAGGGGAGTAATTGGAACTATACAGAAAAGAGTCGAATGAATAGGAAGATTAACTTTCAGCGCCAAGCTGAGTTAGGGGTAATTCCCGAACAGGTAGAGAGTTAACCAGACCGTGATCTCTCTTACCACTCAGTCTTTCTTGATTTCGTCAGAAAGAGGGAAATAGGTGTGATTCCCTAAGACTTCCTTCCTGAACAATGGAATCTGAACTCATTCAGAACAGAAGGGTTTTAGCTAAGAACAAATGACAGATTCGTTAAAAAGCAGAAAATAGGGGTGATTCCCTAAGACCTTTTTTGCGAGACTAACGGTATCTTAATTTATTCAGAAAGAACCTTTGGCAGGATGCCTGCCTTAGCTTATATCCTTTGGGGATTAAAGCAAACCTCTAGGTCATTTCAAAGTCATATATTGTTTTTAATATGTTTACTTGACCAGCATGTTGATAAGTCTTTCGTAGACAGGGAATCAATATTAGTAATGTAGTATGTAGATTAGCGTTTATGATTGGTAAAACTAAAACTGTTGGAAACAACATGGGTGTGTTATCTGAAGTCAGAGGCTAACATGCCATCGTGCTATTTTCTAAAGAATTTGACTCACTCGAATTCTCAAAAATAAGCAATTGGCAATCCCATTCATCCATCTCAATGGTTAAGATGTTCTTGCATAGAGGAATGCACCATTCCACGATGTAGTCTATCCTACCTCTCAGGAATGCTTGTCTAAACCTGCGGATGAATACTAAATGGGATGTTTAGTGAATCCTCAAGTCTCTTCGGGAGAATGAGGAATAATATGCTAGTATGTTCAGGTGAAAACTAGAATATAAGTGATAACACTGATTCTGACTTTATGTCAAATTAAGAATGCTTGTTAAGTCGATCTCGTCCTCAGTGTTGGCTCAAAGGCATATTTAAATTGTACCACCGGATTAGATGGAAAGGTGATGTTTCAATCCCAAAGATTGACTCAAGCCGCCAACCTTCACTCGACACATTAAGACATTTTACAAACATTCACAATCTGAACGTATGCGCAAAATTTCCAGTCCTACCTTCAAGCATTAAGTGCTAAATGCCTACATTTACGGAAGTGGTGTGAACCAAATTCACTCATTATCCATAAATTCACTAGCATCTTCTAGGTAGACTTCTCGGTTTACATAATAATGTTAACCGTTATTTTGCAACCAATTATCTTAATAGAGTTAAGCAGTGTATTGTAGCACATAACTAACTATGCAAGGCGAGGCTACGGTTTCTTCCTCAGTGAAAAACACTCCACTTGAAGGTAGGCCGAGCATTAGTCCAAAGACTATGCGATAGCCTTTTTCTGAGCATGGAATACTCTATTCTCTGCTAAAATCAGAGACTCCTCCTCGTATTCTTTTGATAAACTAAATCGTGTTTTGAGCAGTTATCAGACAAAATGTCACCACTCAAAAACTCCCACTCGCTTGTTTCTTTCACTAGACCCCAAAGGTCATTATGAACAAGCTATGTTACCTCTTCAAATCTATTACCCTCTCCCGGTTGAAAGGAAACTTAGTCATTGTTCCTTTGAGATAGTGTTCCTAGACTGGGAGATAGGAATCACCCTTAGCCAGTCGTCAGGTCTTATCTCTAGGATATTTGCACTAATTAATAGATCTTGAAGAATCGTTTATCTTAATACGGAAACCATTCGCCTATAATATTTTAAGACGTGTTACATATAACTTTTCAGCATTTCATAGTGGTTCTGACTTTATCAAACAAAAGTACGAGTCTCGGATTCGTACTACAAATGTCATCTTCACTTTCTATGAGGAAACAATATATCGAGTTGAAAGTGAATCCATTTGTTTCAACGAATCTGTAAACAGAAAAATAAATTTTTCTGTGATATTCAAGGATAGAATCTGAAATTCATTTCCTTATATCACTCCCACTATTGTAGCTGAAGTTACTGCCCGTTGTTACTCTATTAATCGTTAATGCACAGCTTCCTTGTTCTTCCAAAGAACTAAGCTACCGAGTCAAGTTACTCGGTTTAAGAAAGTCGCTAAGGATTCATTGGTTAAGTGATCCGAAATCACTTTCCTTATCCTATACTTACTATAATTAATTTTTCGGTTTAGCCTCAAAACTTTAGTTAAGATGATTAACACTTATAGACATTCTTTCCCATTCTCAACTTTCCCTAAAAGGAAATAGTCTTGAACTAGCAGTTCAATTGAGTAGACACTACTCGTGAACTGTGGGATGTCTAATGAAAGCGTCACCCCTTGGGACTAATTTTCTAATAAATCAGATGAACCTAAAAGCTCCCACTAGTTTATCGGTTCCAAATACCGTCTAACTAGCGACACTTTAACTTATGATTCTCCAATTTTTCTATTAGAAAATTTCTCGTGTAGACACTACACAATTAAAATTCACTAGAAGAATTTTATCGTCCCAATCATCTTTCAAACTAATTACAGTCATCTCTCGATCAACACGATTGACAACAGTGACATCCTTATTTACGTCACTTAAGTCTTGAAGGCTCAAGAGAAATATCTCTTCCAAAAATTAATTGCATTTAAGATTAATAAGCACAACGTTCTAGTTACTTACCACTTTTAACGAAGTCGTTACTAGTCAATATAAAATATACACTAGCAGTCAAGTACCCTAGAGAGATGTATAAATAGTTGTAAATAAAATGACAGAAAATAAATCCAAATCATACACTACTAATAAATTTTAGGAACATAAACTAAGTACTTATAGTCTATCCTACCGTTCCAAGGATTTAATCTAATGCCTCGTGCCGCCTTAGGGTAGGTCAAAGAGGTTTCGATTAATATTGAAGATCAGATTGAGAATCGAACATCTCATTTGTGATCGTCAATCACCTTTCCTTTTTCAGCCAAGGTACTACCAAAAATACCCTTTATGAGTGTGACCTACTGTCTCAGATTTTTAGGTAGACCCAGAGTGTGCCGCCTTAAGGTCAGTCAGTGACCCGGCGAGTACCCAAAATCCTATCCTTTCGGATACCAAGCCTTGAATTTTGATAGCGGTGAAGGCCTTCTTTAGGGGGCCGAAATCAAAGCCGGCACGAGGCGTCACCATTCTCTCACGTTGCTTGTGTCAACAGTAGAGGCCGTGGGGTCGGCTGTCGCCTCTCCCGCTCCCACTCAATATTTTGAAAAAAGTGGTGGGTTTACTGATCACGTTTTTGGACTTGATGTTACATTAAGGAACAATAAATCATAGGCCCGAATGTTGTTGGTTATGTGGGGTAGCCCACCCGACCTATTCGTTGGAACATATGTGGCCGTCGGACGGGTCAGGACTAGGGGAGCTCCGTTGAGCCGTAGTGGCACTTCGGATGGCTCAGCCTTGCCAGACCCCCGTGCAAACGCCACACATGGAGGGTGAAGTCGATCGAGCCGTAGCTACTGTTGACCACCCAACCGTGGTTAAACCACTTTCGAACCATGTTTGCCCGTGATTATCCAATCCTTAAACATCAAACTTTCACGTACACACTACGGAACAAAAAACGTAATCTCGTCTAGGTAAGGTGGAATTCACCGAGAATCCAACACCTTTACCACGAGGTTTCGGGATTTTACTCCTTATGCTTTCGCAGAGTGGGATTCACCGAGAATCCATCACCCAACATCGACGATTGAAAAAACCCGTGTTCCTCGGTTTTTACCCTAATTAGTTTCTAATTAATATCAAACAATTAATTAAAACTAATTGCGTGTGTTGTATACATGCCTAACTAATTCCTCGAATTAATTTCTACATGTATGCATATGGAGTGGAATTAATGATATGATGCATGTCATGGCAATTTTCCGGTTCTACACATACAATCTAAACATGTATTCTAGTGTGGAAAATAAACACCGAGATGGACCGTTGGCACCCCCGTATCTAACCTATTAGAAAATAAATAACCAAAACCCTAACTAGGGTTTACTTCTTTCTAACATAATCTGCAGCTGTTCAAAATCTTCGATGATCGGGAAACCAAACAAACTCGGATCGTGATGAAACTTTCCAGATCTGTTCTTCACTCCTCGGGCATCAATATGGACGGTTGGATCGGAGTTTTGACTTGTCAATTTTCTCCAGTGAGCCGCCTAACTTGCTGCTGAATTTGACTTTTACAGGAGCGCCTCAAAGACTTCCCGAGGCCGATTCGGAATCGAGATGAATCCCGATCGACCTGAAATTTTTATCCCACGTCCAAATCTCCGTATTTATCGATTTGACCTGTTGGATTTGCTTTTCAACGGTCCAAACTCTCCCAGAAATTCGAGGAAGTCACATGTAGGGTTTCTGTGAATCGTGCGTTTTTCTGTTACAGCAACGAACGGATATCAAAACGGACTCCAATGGATGCCAATTTTTTTGGAATTGTTCAACATCTTCCAATCTTCATTCTGATCGGAGGGATCGTCGTTTCAACGGCTCGATCAACGGGAAAAACGAAATAACTAAAGAGCTACTAAACAGATCTATTTTCTGGAAATTAAAATTGCAATAAAAATAACTTACATAATTTCCTATACTCATATGAACGAATTTTCATCGTTTGTATGAGTTTACAATAGATCTAACGGGTAAACAGTGCCAACCCCCAATCCATCTCTTCAACCATAGCAATTAATCATTATCAATGCATAAAACAATAAATAAAAATTTACCTACATGCAATTCCACTTCTTTAAATCGTTTAATTATGATTATGACTATATAAATCGTGGAACCTGGCTCCGATACCACATGAAGGATGCAGGTTCTTAGATCTAAGTTAGTTAGATCTACGCGCAGCGGATGGATTACGACTTATATATCACAATACATAATTAAAGGACTTAAACTACTACAAGGGGTTATGATCATGTTACCAATAGTAGGAAGAGAAGCCAAGATCTTCCGATGTGTTCTCCAAACGGCGGTTGGTGGACACCCTTCTTGATACACGAACCTCCTTGATATGCAACACCAAGAAAAACTCCAAGTTTTTCTTCTTCTAAAACCCTAGACAAGAAAAAACAATTTTTCTCTCTTTTTATGGTGATGTGGTCGAAATTTTCAATGCCATCTACACTTGGAATAACTCTCCTTTTATAGGAGAGTAAATCCTTGATCTCCAAGTTTTAATTAATTCAATAAATAATTAATTAAACAAAATAAAAGGATATTTTCCTTAATGACTAATTGTGACATGTATTGACCAATAGGAAACCAAATAACAAGTCATCCAACCAATCATATAACAAGAATATCTTTTATTTTCCATAACACAAGAAAATTAATTCTTGTGCTAAAAGGAGACAAATAGGCGCCACATGTTAGGGTTTTTTAGCCCACATAAAATGTCTTTTATGTGTATTATATTATTTAGCCCAACTAAATAATATCCATGCATATCAATTAATTAGCCCAGCCAATTAATTATCACTGAGGCCCAAATAACAAGATTTTTAGTCCGAATTACAGAAGCCACATCGGGGACCATGGACCTATAACCAGTAGCTCCAATAATTAATTATTCATCGAACGAATAAGTACATTAATTATTAATTCCGGGATTACGCCACCATAAACCCGAAACCGAACTCTACCGATTACGGATGTATACTTATACTCAACCCATAGAGTGAATAAGCGTCCATTGATATAATCACTACATACGGATTAACCCTCCATAGACTGTCCATTCTGAGTGGGAAGTCTCCGTGAACCCGACTCAGAATATCTTATCCTTATTTACCATTAACCCCCTGATGATCAATTAGTTCACATATCTGACTAGTGATCAATTAGTCTAATATGAACTCCCGGGATCGATCACTTTCTTAGGGCTAACAAATAAGGGGACTGTCTCTCTACTTCCCGCAGGAAGGAATGGATTCCATGTCTGTGAAAATCAGAACTACTCACTCATCTGGAGATAGTGCCAATGAGAAGTGGCTTGGAACACATATTTAAGTGAACCGTAACTAACACATCAAACACTACCCCGGGACAAGCAGCACCCTGTGATCACCTCAGGATTAAGGTTGATCCATATATGATCATCTAATGATTTAATAAGATTCCTCGATTACGGAATTATATCGATAAATTCAGATTAAATCGGTCCAGTCCTATATGAATGCCATCATATATAAATGCCCCACGTAGGTACCCTCTACCGACGGTCCGGATAAGACTATCACACCCTAAGGTGTTCGGGCGCATTATTGGTGTTTTAATCAAGAGACCCTAAACTCGATTAAGTTCACCATGGACTAACGATTTAAGCATATCTCCACTAACTCAATCCTCACGTGTAATCCATACACTGAGTTAAGTGGTTACATACAAATATACTTAGGGTTTGCAGCAGTGTATTACTTTACAAGCACAAAGCAAGTAACTAAGGTGAGATAAATTCTGTCATCCAATATCAAAAACAATTACAAAAATTGTCTTTCGGGCACTTCACCTAACAGAAATAAAGTTACTTGTACGCTCAGCACCAGTAGTAGCAGGTTCCTTCACAGTATCTTGCACAAGAAAGATTCCCGAAGTACTTGCTTCAGCCTCTGGCTCACCATCTGGACTTTCTATGATTTTATCCTTGTCTTTCATGGTTGGTGGAGTCAGTGCTTTCCCAATCCTAGTCATTATCGAATTCAAATCCTTAGGATTCTTATCAGTGTTACTCGACAATCCACCAGGAGGTCTAGTTGAAACTTGTTCAGCTAGTTGACCTATTTGATGAGAGAGATTCTGGACTAGGGCTCCTTGATTGGTTACCTTCACGTCGTTATTTTGACAATATTGGCTAAAGTTAGTAACCAACTCGGTCATAGATTTTGACAATTGTCCCATGTTGTCAGTCACGACATTGCTCATCTTTTCAATCGCAGATTCACAACCAAAAATTTTAGTTTGCTAGGGTGCATAAGTGTTAGGCTGTCTAGGCCTCTCTCCTCTATTAGGGTCACCATATTGGAATCCAGGGTGGTCATGATTCGGTTTGTAACATCCATATTGGTTCCCTTGTCTTCCGACATAGTTGACTTCTTCAGTACCAGCATTCTCGATTTGATTGATCATCTCAATCCCATTTCCATTCTCTACTCTTGCCATCCTCTCTTGCATTCCATCCACCTTAGTGTTGATAAGAGATAGTTGATGTGGTATCTTCGTTGATGCACTTTCTTCAAACATATCAGCGGGCATCTTCACGGTTGCCCTATCATTGCCTCCCCATTGGCTATTCATCGCTATTTTCTCTATCTTTGCTTGTGCCTCTTTAGGAGATAACAGAATAAATGCTCCATTGCTGGAGGCATCTACTCTTATCTTCTCCGCCTCCCTCATTCCAGGGTAAAAAGTTTGCATTAAAAGCCATAGTGAGATATCATGATGTGGGCACCTCCTCTTGGATTCCTTAAAGCATTCGCAGGGTTGATCAAAACTCTCATCAGCTTGCTGCTTAAACCCCAAGATGTCTTGACGTAACTTAAAGGCCTTTCTTAGAGGAAAGTACTTATTCATGAACTTTTGCAGCAGTTCCTCCCAAGTCCTGATTGATCCAACCGTTAAAGAGAGAAGGCATTTCTTAGCTTTATCCTTTAGAGTGGGAAAAAGCTTAAGCCTAATGTTGCCCTCCGGGATTAGTTCTGGCTTCACCGTGCTAACAATCTCCAAGAAATTCATAACGTGAATGCCAGGACCCTCTTTCAGGATACCATGAAAGTGGAATAGTTTGTCACTATTTGAATGACATTAGGTGTCAGGTGATAAACCTCCGTAGCATCTTTAGGTGCTACGATAGTGGAAATGAATTGTCAATAGTAGGTGTTGTATAGCTTTTCAAAGTACACCTTTCTCCTGCAGCGACAACTTCATTAGGAATATTCACATTATTATTATTATTGATTTCCTGATTGGGGTTGATGGGATTTTATAGTCCGTTCTCCATTTCTGACTCAGTACTCGAAGAATAGTTTGTTTCCTCAGATTCGTACCAGTTGGTTCAGTTTGGCTAGCGAATTCCGCTAAGTTTGATTCGATTTCCTCCGGACATCTTGCAGATCCTTCTCCTTTATGCAACTTGCTGTTTTTCCTTGCGAATTTCTCGATCACGGGGTGGTAAGGCTCAAGTGGTTCCTTAGAACTCCGGGTAGTGTATTGCAAGATAAAAACAACACTAAACAATTAGAAACTGCAAGGCTAAAGCTTTTGACTGAATCAAAATTAGACAAGAATAACACAGACTCCGAACGGAACATAACATAACGAAGATTACCATAATCAACAGGTTCGCTCCAGTGAGATACTCAGCTGGCTTCAGCGAAACTGTCTTTCCTGCTGGGACTCACAGTTTCGTTTATTTCTAGTTTTTAATGACTCCTATAAAATAAAAACTAAAGCAGACACTGTGTAGAACAGAACGAAGCAAAAATTTCTAGAAAATTAGGCTGGCTCCAGCGAACTGGATGCCTCGCCCTAGCGAAGGGTGTTGATTTTCTAGGTTTCAGCCTAGATATGTTCTACGAATATTTCCTGTTAATTCTATGGTATAAATATTCAATAAGCAGACAATATTCACAGTATTTACGAATCTACTTTTAATAAAATAAGCTATACTTAATTTAAGGACTCGAGTCACCGGCAAGGCGGCAAAAACTTGATGGGGGTCAAGTTAAATTTATAACTTGATCTACACAACCAGCTACCAAGAGTACTAGGTACAATTGCAATATGGCTAGATAGAGTCATGGTCGATCCCTCAGAGACTCGAATTAAACAAGTATAACATATTAACTGAAGTAAATTAAGGGCGGTCTACGACCAACTATAACCGAAGAATAATAAGATAGAAAACACAAGACTAACAATACGACACAATGACACGACACTAGTATTATTATGGTTTTTTATAAGACTCTTAAGAAACGGTATTGATGACGCTAGTAGTAATTACTCCTCCATATATGTATATCTAAGCCGAGACAAATAAGACATTAAGATTGATTATATTATTGGCTACGGGAGTCTTCCCCTTATATAGATCTAGATCTGGGTAGGACTCTAAACCCTTATGTTTATTACAAGACTTTACCAGGTAGGTCTCCATCGTATATAATAAAACATGCTTTCAAAACTAGGGATGCCGGCATAAATTGTACACCTTATCTAGGCAACCAGCCCGGGTAGGGTAGCACACCTCCTAAACAATCGATTATTCTATGTCATAATTAAAATTCCACTTTTAGGCTTTATGTTAATTTACGATGGCGATATAATAAGTTGATCAGGTTTATTAATCGTTTTTATGACAATCAAATAACCAGAATCTAAGTGGCTAGCTCCAGCCGACTTAAAACCTTCTAGAAACCCTAGGAAGTACTATTTTGAAACCCTAAAGCGGCGGATTACATTGATGATTTTGCCCCAGTGAATTGGGCAGTTTGACAACGCGAAATGGGTACTTCGCTCCAGCAAAATGGGCTTCTAGCCCGGTTTCATTCGCTCTTCATTTTACTCCGTTCCACGATCCGTGCTATGTTCGGCTTTTTTAGTATTTTGCTCCAGATTTCCTTCCACTTCACTTGAGATTTTCCGGAACCTAGAATTATGATAAATATTGAGCAGTAAAACATATTCTGGGGCTAAAATGCATAAATACCAAATCATGATTCACAAATCACACAACATGAATTAAGCACTATAAACACGTGATTCGACGTAAAATAATATAACATTATGCTCCTTTTAAGGAAAATGTTGATGACAAAAGGGTATATATTAGACCATCATCAGGCATCACTATACGTGAGTAGTGTTAATGGTGTAGATGTGGCATAAAAGAGACTCAGTGTGGGGGTGTGCCTAAGATGGCAAAAAATTTGTTTCATTGCTCCAAAGTGTGACATCTTTGGGTTTGCTTGGAATTGTGCACAAAGACAAATGGCAAACACAATATCGGGTCGAGAAGCAGTCAAATAAAGTAGAGAGCATATCATGGATCTATAAAGGTGTTGGTCAAATGGTTGGCCATCTTCATCCATTGTCATCCTGACGGATATGGTTATCGGCGTGCTTGCAGGCTTAAGCATGTCAAATTTCAATTAAGTGAGCATGTCTTTAATATACTTGGTTTGACTGACGTGTGTCCCTAGGGGAGTTTGTTTGATTTCTTGACCAAGGAAGAAAGTTAGCTCTCCCATGGCTGACATCTCAAAGTTGGACTTCATCAAAGTGTCAAACTCAGTGCATAGGTCGGGATTGGTGGAGCGAAAAATCATATCATCTACGCACACTTGAGCAATCAGGATATCTAAACCAGATTTCTAAATAATTAAAGTATTATCTTCTCTACCCCTAGAGAAACCATGTTCCATCAACATAGATGATAGCTGGCCATACCAGGCTCGGGGCGCATGCTTCAAGCCATAAAGTACATTTTTGAGACGGTAAACATGATCTCGGTGAAGTGTATCCTCAAAACCCGGAGGTTGGCGAACAAACACAGCCTCCCTGATAAGACCTTTCAAAAACGCACTCTTAACGTCTATTTGGAATAAATTTTAGGTCAAAAGCAGATGCAAATGCTATAAGTAGGCGAATGGATTCAAGCCGAGCAACTGAGGCAAACGTCTTATCATAGTCGATGCCTTCCTCTTGGAAATACCCTTGTGCCACCACTCGGGTCTTATTCCGAATGACTACCCCGTTTTCATCCATTTTATTCTTAAATACCCATCATGTTCCCCGTTTTCATCCATTTTATTCATAAATACCCATCATGTTCCTATAGTGTGTGTCATAAATACCCATCATGTTCCTATGTTCCTATAGTGTGTGTCTTAGGGATTAGTTCCATACATCATTTCTTACGAATTGATGTAGTTCCTCTTTCATGGCTATCACCCAATCCATGTTTGTAAGTGCTTCTTTTATGTTTTTAGGTTCAAGTAAGGATGCTAAAGCAGTAAAAAAAAGGTGGAAGAGTGGACCGACGAGTAGATACTCCAACAGTTGGATCTCAAATGATGAGATCGGAAGTTTGATCTCTATCGCATGTGCGATTCTGGGTAGGACCAGGCTGCTTATTTTTCTTAAGGAGTAATTCACCATAGGGTTCACCATTTGCTAAGGTTTCAGCACTCATGGGTCTGTTTTCATTAATAAGAGCCTCTGGAGTAGGTGTTTCAGGAACCTCCAGACTTACTTCTTTTATGGCCGGAGGAAGAAATGCAAACTCAGAATAGTTGGTTAATTAGGCCTTTTCTAATAATTCCTTAAGTCTTTCAACAGTAATACACGCATTAGTCATGGAATTTGATTCGATAAATAAAACAGGTATAGAATCACAAACGCGTCGTGCAACCGGATCATAGCATTTATATGCCCGTGAGGTTTCGGAATAACCCAAGAAAATGCATTCTATGGGCTTAGATGTGAATTTGTCCAAGATTCACTCTTTGTTTAAGACAAAACATTTAGACCCAAAAACATGGAAATAGTTTATTTTGGGTGGTCGGTTCCTAAATATTTCGTAGGGGGTTTTGTACAATGTCTTTCAAATAGATAATCTGTTAATATTGTAATAGGCACAGGAAACCGCTTTGAACCATAGGAAACGAGGCACATTGAACTCGTTTAGCATCGTTCGCGCTGACTTCTAGAGTGAGCAATTTTTATGCTAAACAACTGATAAGCGGATTTTCTAGGTCCGGTCGATCAAGTAAAAACTCGAAACCTTAGCAAAATCTACTTTCTAACCGGCAGTGGACCGGGTAGATTGTAGGATAGTGCTTGAGGAGTCCGAGGTCGAACCCACAGAGATTGGTTTTTGAGTACCACAGTTGACTTAGCACTCAGTTCAGGTCAACAGATAGATATGAAGTTATACTATTGCATAAAAGAAAGATTACACTACTCGAAATTCTAAACAATTAAAAGAAGTATGGCCGAACTACGATCCAACGGATTACTTTACCCTCAAACAGATTACCCCGGGAGTGTGCCTTACTCTACATTGCCGTCTAACGATAACTCATAGGACAAACCCCGTATTGGAACTAGACTTGATGACTAGGGCGTCAATCTAGTACACGGGTAGGTGTCAGACTACCTTTCAAGCCCAAAACTTCTACGGTCCCGAAACCCCGTTCCCACACGTCGCCGCAACATACATTTATAAGCTACGTGTGTGCAACAATGAACAAGGTTGTCAATCTCATTCAAAGCTATTAAAACAATCAAAACAAGTTTCGTGATGTAGATTATCGATTAGAACGTTAAATTACGCGCTACACTACCTCCCGGTTCATCTCTCTAATGGTGTTTCACCCGCATTCACGTGGTTCGACCTTACGACAAATCTAGCTACTCATAATCGAATCTAAACAATACAAACGGAAGAAAAACATCACAACAATGGTAAAACAACAAGAAAACATACCCATTTCGATTACTTGAAGAACTACCAAATTCGAGCTCCAAAAGAACAAATCTTGTCACTTGAAATGTTACAGATCGAAGCTACATGTTAGAGGTTCAAAGAGAAGATCGAAAGAAGATTCTAATGATATATAATACTAATTCTAACTCTAAGAAACGAAGAAAATCGCCCCAAATCGCCTAACCTATCTAATATTATCTCCCCTTATTTTCTGCTTGCGGGTGTGAGAAAATGAGGCAGCTTTATATAGAAAGTCTTCTGTCCGTGCGGATATCCGCCATGTCCGGCCGGACTGTTCTTGATTTTCAAGGTGTCCGGACGGATGCATAGATGTCCGTCCGGATGAAATGCTCTTGTCCGTCCGGATGCTGGATCTGTCCGTCCGGACGAATTCTTCATCAAAGTTTTCCCAATTTCCAGAGAGTTAGCCGTCCGGACACAACACCTTGTCCGTCCGTACAAACTTTTGTAGCCAAGAATCCATTTTCCAGAGAGTTAGCCGTCCGGATGAGAGGTTTTTGTCCGTCCGGACAGCCACTGAACGCACGTCCAAGGTGTCCAGACGGGCGTCCGGACCCATGTGACCCAAAATCTTCACTTTTTCACCTTCAACCTCCGTGTTTCGCCTCGGGCACGTCTAAACTTCATACTTCTCGCCTTTCGGGCTCTCGAGACACCCTAGTCCTGCATCCATATGAAAACAACAAGCAAACGCATAACCCTGCAAACTACGGGTGCTCGGGAAAAACGAGTATAAAATGCTAAAATAAGGTCGAGTTTACGGAAAACCGGCAGTCACTCGCCGTGCAATAAAACCTCATTTAATACTCAAAATAGGGTCTAAACTCACCCGAAACATGCTAGAAATGTGATAATCGTGGGCTGAATCATACGAAATGTCTTGTAAAGTTGGTTCCTATCACCACCCCACACTTAGCCTTTACTCGTCCTCGAGTAAATTAGGTGTTCAAACAATACCAAGGAATCAACTTTACGGTACATGCATGCATTTCAAAATATCGAGGTGAAAAGAACTTAGTTAAGTGAATGCATTACTTTGACTCTACTAGATCATGACACGGAGTGAGTGTGTGTTGAATGACGACGTCTTACGCTTAATACGATTTCGGGCTTGGAATACCGGACAAATGTGCCCTTCCTAGAATCTCCACTAATCGGGACTAACCAAGGTTAAACACGGTCCAGCAGGACAAGAATGGTTATAACGTTAGGCTAGGGTAAATTCGGTTAATCGAAAAGGGTAATTTGGGAAACTGGAGAAACGAAGTACGAGTGAACATAATCCAAACACGTACCACGTCTTCTTTACCAAACAAACCCACCAAACTCCTTTTTGATCATTTTCAACACTTTGGGAACTATAGGACACTAAAATACCCAAACTCATTGCCAAACTCGACTATGTTTCAAGTGTCGTGAGGTGAGCTCGAATACTTAGTACCTATCATACTATCCCAACCCTAACATCATCATTGCTTTAAGCTCATTGCCTTTTTCAACCCTTTATTTCTATATACAACACAATTATTTGATTTGAATTTTTATTTTTTATTTATTTATTATTTTTTTTTTATTTTTTTTTATTTTTTGAAATGAAACCCGAGCATCCAGCCCCACTGAGCTCCTCCTCTCCTTATAGCTCTAAAACTGAGGAAACAACAACCCGACTCAAAAACAACATCTCCCCCCACCCCACACTTTCCTTGGCAAGTGTGGTTTAACAAGAGACTAAGTCCACTCGTAGGGTCAAATGAATGGAATGTGACCAAAATAAGGCTCAATGGTAGGTTTCTGACTAAGTAACGAAACGGCTATAAAGTGAATGGTGGTCGGACCATTCTATCAAGGCTTAGAGGGGCTACGAAGGTCAAACATTCGGCTCAGGCTTATTTGGCTAAAGTAGGGTCAAAAATAACGCCAAAACTGTCATCCCGTGTTCTTACCAAGGCCAATCCTTCTATTTCGCCTCGAAACTAGGGGTACAGGTCTGTAAAGTAATCGTGATAAGAATAACCGTCGTCAAACGTGTGCTAAAAAGTGTTCCGTATCATGACAATATAGACTCACTGTGAGACATTCACAAAACTAAAGACCTTTCACCACTCAATTGTGAACAAGACATGCATATAACGTGGTGTTAAAATCTTGGAAAATTTTGAAAAACGGCCTAAAAATAGACTCGGAAACGAGTAAAAACCAAGTTTATCACATCACGGCATAATACTTTTAAGAACAAGCGAATAAGCTAAGTCGTCCCCCCCCTCACTTAAGTGAAGCACCGTCCTCGGTGTGTGAACGAGAAGGAAAAAGAAAGACTTAGCTTATGAGCCCGGCAAAACGGCGTGATCAAGTCTCGTAACGGTCATGAAAGTAGTCCATCCCGAATCCCTAGTCATTGAAAAACATCCAAGAAATACATGCACGGGACATGGTCCGCGTGCCAAAGCATATAATATGGGGAGAATCCGGGGTAATAAACGACATCGTCACGTCAGAAGACTTGAACATATGGCATAGAGATAGTCAAAATACGAATCAACCACACAATAAACAACCAACACGTTTAAACGTGCTCAAAATAAAATCTTAACCCAAGTCAAATCCAAGGCATAGTCATAGAAGGCATGAAAAGGGGAAAAAGTACGCGCCTTACGGCTTACAACCACGGATCAAGAGCAATGTAGCAAAAACATCACCTCAAAACAAGCAAAACACAGCAAATGGTGGGTTGCCTCCCACCGAGCGCCTTTGTTTTACGTCGTTGGCTCGACCAAGTGACACCAAAATGGACACAAACCATAAAAGACTCAAAACAACATTCAAACAAGTATCATCAAAACCATCAACCAAAATCCGAACTCAAAAAGATCAACAACTCAAGAAGAATACAAATAGCAAGCATCATGAAAACCGAGTTCGTTAGAAACTTACCTCTCATAGCCCTCGATGCAACCTCCTCCCAACTCGGGAATCCTCTTCTGTCAAAACCTCTCATCATCTTCTTCTTGGAATCACCCCACCACCGTGGTCTTTCCTCTCTATCACCTCTACGTGTGTCTTCCACCCGGGACCCTTCGAACTTAACCTCGTAGAACTCATCCGCACGAGAATGGAAGGGAGTAATAATCCGGGACCGGTATATCAAAGATGACCAATCTATCCGGGGGTGTCAACATAATGGGCTTATCCACATGACCTCGAACCACTAGCGAGCTAGGCGGCAGAATGAGCTGTCCCATCTTCTTCTCTGTTTCTAATCCCACCGGATCGACGACCTCAAATAAATCTATCGCACTTCTCGTCAAGGTGTCATAATGTGGTATGATAGACAACAGTTCCACCTCCCTTACTTTACAATCATGGGTATCCTCCATGTCCCAGAGCATGGCAATACCAAAAGCTTCTGGCTCACCCAAAACTGAGGTAGGCTCCACTACAAGTGGCTTGGCATACTCATAAAAATTCTCCACCGACTCGAATGGTACATCATCAACTAATGGAGTGATGGGCGATCCCATATCAATCTCTTGCATCTCAATCTGGCTCGAAATCTCCTCATAGAAAGCTGATTCATCAACCTCACTCTCCACCTGAACGTCTTCACTGACGACTTTCTCTGGCCCTTTTTCCATCGTGAGTTCTCTCTTAACAGCAGCTAACTCTCTTTTCCTAGCTTCTAACTCAGTTTGCATCACGGACTCTACCAAAACATCATCATTTTTCAGCTCACTATTCGGGAGTTCACTCGGGAGGACTTCGAAACTCATATAATCAAATACTACAATGGGGGGTGGCGGTGATAAAGCCAACTCAATCACTGAATCCTCCGGGACGAGCACCTCATTATAGCAACTTGACTCGTCAATATCACCGTCTACCCGGACCGTTTGTGTGCAAGACTTTTCATTTTGATCCGGCATCCGGGCCGTCATGAGAGACACGATATCCTGAGACATCCAACATAGCCTGTATCTCATATAGGGCCAATCTTCATTGGCTAGGCAGGTCCTATACTCCCCGCTGGAAAACTTGTCTTGCATCTCCCCAGCCCGTTTCAAAGCATCCTTGGCCTCTTTATATAACACGAGCATCCGGTTCAACCAATCGATCAATCGATGTGCCGACACTTCCGCATCCATAGCCATAGAAACCCTTTCCATCAGCTCCTGAATAATACCTACTTCTCGTTCCTCTTCGGCATAGGCAAGGTCAATGCAACGTAAGTGCGATTTTGAGAGCTCCAATTCCAAGGGTTGGTTGAGTCATAATTCGATTATTCCCTTGTCCTTGATTTGGGCTCCAATTGTAGTCATGCTTGGCTTTGATTGCCTCCCCAGTTTCCTAGTTGATTCTGGTTCCAATTTCCCCCAAAATTCTGTCTATTATAGTTCCCCTCATCATATAGATAATCGTCGTCCATTCCACATCCCATGGACGCACCCTGCTCTTGGTCATAAGGTTGATAATACTGATTTTGACCAAGCTCAGGTGCCCAAGGTTGGTAGGTGGATTTTTCTTCATAAAAGTTGTATTGTTGAGAGTACCCACCCATTTATGCTCAATCTGCAAAATCACAGAAAACGACACGAAAACAATCACAGTGCCTCGTCACCACCACCTCATCAATAGGTGGTGTGGTACTTCAGCTGCAAGTCAAAACAAAGCAACAAGAAAACAATAAAAACGACCTAAGCCCAAGCTTTCGGTCAACTTTTGTGATATCAAAGCATTGCCAATCCCCGGAAATGGCGCCAACTTGATAAGCGGATTTTCTAGGTCCGGTTGATCAAGTAAAAACTCGAAACCTTAGCAAAATCTACTTTCTAACCGGCAGTGGACCGGGTCGATTGTAGGATAGTCCTTGAGGAGTCCGAGGTCGAACCCACAGAGATTGGTTTTTGAGTACCACAGTTGACTTAGCACTCAGTTTAGGTCAAACAGATAGATATGAAGTTATACTATTGCAGAAAAGAAAGATTACACTACTCGAAATTCTAAACAATTAAAAGAAGTATGGCCGAACTACGATCTAACGGATTACTTTACCCTTAAACAGATTACCTCGGGAGTGTGCCTTACTCTACCTTGCCGTCTAACGATAACTCATAGGACAAACCCCGTATTGGAACTGGACTTGATGACTAGGGCGTTAATCTAGTACACGGGTAGGTGTCAGACTACCTTTCAAGCCCAAAACTTCTACGGTCCCGAAACCCCGTTCCCACACGTCGCCGCAACATACATTTATAAGCTACGTGTGTGCAACAATGAACAAGGTTGTCAATCTCATTCAAAGCTATTAAAACAATCAAAACAAGTTTCGTGATGTAGATTATCGATTAGAATGTTAAATTACGCGCTACACTACCTCCCGGTTCATCTCTCTAATGGTGTTTCACCCGCATTCACGTGGTTCGACCATACGACAAATCTAGCTACTCATAATCGAATCTAAACAATACAAACGGAAGAAAAAATTCACAACAATGGTAAAACAACAAGAAAACATACCCATTTCGATTACTTGAAGAACTACCAAATTCGAGCTCCAAAAGAACAAATCTTGTCACTTGAAATGTTACAGATCGAAGCTAAAATTTAGAGGTTCAAAGAGAAGATCGAAAGAGGATTCTAATGATATATAACACTAATTCGAACTCTAAGAAACGAAGAAAATCACCCCAAATCGCCTAACCTATCTAATATTATCTCCCCTTATTTTCTGCTTGCGGGTGTGATAAAATGAGGCAGCTTTATATAGAAAGTCTTCTGTCCGTACGGATATCCGCCATGTCCGGCCGGACTGTTCTTGATTTTCCGGGTGTCCGGACGGATGCATAGATGTCCGTCCGGATGAAATGCTCTTGTCCGTCCGGATGCTGGATCTGTCCGTCCGGACGAATTCTTCATCAAAGTTTTCCGAATTTCCAGAGAGTTAGCCGTCCGGACACAACACCTTGTCCGTCCGGACAAACTTTTGCAGCCATGAATCAATTTTCCAAAGAGTTAGCCGTCCGGATGAGAGGTTTTTGTCCGTCCGGACAGCCACTAAACGCACGTCCAAGGTGTCCAGACGGGCGTCCGGAACCATGTGACCCAAAATCTTCACTTTTTCACCTTCAACCTCCGTGTTTCGCCTCGGGCACGTCTAAACTTCATACTTCTCGCCTTTCGGGCTCTCGAGACACCCTAGTCCTCCATCCATATGAAAACAACAAGCAAACGCATAACCCCGCAAACTACGGGTGCTCGGGAAAAACGAGTATAAAATGCTAAAATAAGGTCGAGTTTACGGAAAACCGACAGTCACTCGCCGTGCAATAAAACCTCATTTAATACTCAAAATAGGGTCTAAACTCACCCGAAACATGCCAGAAATGTGATAATCGTGGGCTGAACTGTACAGAAATGTACTGTAAAGTTGGTTCCTATAAACAACCCCGTTGTTTTTTAGGAGTTCTACGAGCTGAAAACTCATGTCGAATACCGGAGTATTCACAAAACTCAATGAGTTCTGCATCAATGAATTCTCTGCCTCTATCACTCCGGACGTTCACAACCGATATATCAAAAGTATTCTGTAATTGCTTCACCAGAGTTTCAAATGACGAAGCACTGTCACTCTTATGAGTAGAGAATATGACCCATGTGTATTGGGAGTAATCACCTACAACTATGAGGACATACGATTTCCCTCTAAGGCTTCGAACACGACTTGGGCCCAACAGATCAATTTTCAAGAGTTCAAGTGTGCGTGTAGTGATGATATCATGTTTGGATTTGAAGAAGTCTTTGTTTTTTATCTTTGATACAGGGCTCACAAACCATGTAGTCTTTCATATCAAACTTTGGTAGACCACGAATTAGATATTGGCTAACCAATTTATGCATGGTCGAAATATCAACGTATCCTAAGCGTCGATGCCAAAGATCATCATCGTCATTCTCGGAGACAAGACCAAATATTGGATAATCCAGATGCTTATCGAATTCAATCGTATAAATATTGTCCCCATGATGACCGGATAGAAGAAGCTTGCCAGACATATCTTTTATCTTACATATCTTTTTGTCGAATGTAATTAATCTCTAGATCAGAATCACTAAGTTGGGATATGCTTAAAAGATTATGAGTTAAGTTGTCTACAAAATACACATTGTTTATGATAAGTGATTTAGGGTTACCGATGGATCGTTCGCCAAGGATCTTTCCTTTGGAGCTATCATTGAAAGTGACAGACTCCTTTGGATATGGGTTTGTATGATCGAGAAAGTGTGAAGTTTCCAGTCATATGCCTAGAGCAACCGCTGCTAGCACCCATTTTTTTTGTATTCTTCATGGTCTCGGTTTAGGGTGATCCTGCAACCAAAAAGTAGTTGAGGCCCCTTTTAGTCTTTTGCGTCCTTAATGGTTAGTATTGGTGGAATCCTTCTTCACCCATACTTGTCTAACTTTGGGTACCTATATCTTCTTAACCATGGGTTAATGTGCAGGTCTAGATCTAAAAGAACTATATGGCTGCTCATAAAAGCCAAAGTAGGATCCATATGAATAGTGGGGCTGATCATAGTGATATTGTGGTTGAAAATTGTTATGTGAGTTACAAGATACTCGAGGTTTAACAAAGGTTTAGTAAGGTGCATGATGTATCCCATAATCATAGTGCATACATGGAGCATAATTCGTTTGACAAGAGGTATTCAGTCGAGTCGGACTCCTTGAGTACCTCTAGTCATACTTGTATGCGTGCTTGGGTGCTTCCGGGTGTTGTTTATAAAAACATTTGGGGAAAGGGGTTTGATGTTCTTTAAGCCAATTTTCCTTTGTTCCAAGATCTTTTCTTTGACCTTTAAGTCCTTGAGGAGAGTATTCTTGAAAGAAATCTCATATCCCCTGACTATAGGCCTTAACTGTTGAATGGTTTTCTGGAGTGTAATAGACTCAACTTTAAGAGAAGCATTTTCCAACACAAGATCATTGAACTTTAGCTCAAGTGCACTTAAAGAGTTAATCAATTGGAGGATTTGATCCTCATTTTGCAAAATAATTTCTTGTAGGTGTTCATTTTTCCCTTTAATGTATGAATTTTCAAAAGCTAAGTTTTCATTTAGTTCATACAGTTCATCATTTGTGAAATATGGATTGGGCATTATTCCATATGTATCATTGGTGGTATGTGAATGTGCCATATAGGCAACATTTGCCTTCTCACTCTTTTCAGAGTCAGAGGTAGCGTCAGAATCTGAACTATCAGACCATGAGGCCAAAACAGGTTTGCTTTTCTTTTTATTCTCAAATACTGCTTTTGACTTCTTATCAGTTTTAGATTTACGAATCGGACAGTCACTTACAAAATGAAATTTTTTGGTTGCATTCAAAGGATTGAATGTCGGATGCCCCCTTGGCTTTGCCTTTGTGGGCTTTTGGATCAGATTTGGATCATTTATTAAACATAAAAAATTTCTTGAAGTTACGGACCATAAGTGCGTTAACTTCATTATCACACTCACTTACGGTAGTCTCAGGTTTGGAGGAATGGAGTTTAGCCTTGAATGCCACTCTTTTAGTCTCATATTTAATTTGCTTGTGAGTGGACAGTATGCTCTCATGCACAAGAAAAGAGCCAATTAATTCATTTTCTTAGTGTCTTTAGTCCTTAGTCTGTTGTATAGCCGTCACCATGGCATTCCATTCCTTGGGCAGGCTTCTAAGGATATTTTGCACAATATTTTTGGACTTAAATGTTTTACCTAGTGCAGATAGTGTTCTGATAATATCAGTGAATCTAGTATCCATGTCACTGATTGTCTCATTTGAATCCATCCAAAATGATTCATATGCAAACATGAGTTGGTTAATTTTATTGTCCTTAACTTGAATATTACCCTTATGAGATGATCTCATATTTCCACAGCAGTCTTATAGTCTAAAACATAATTTCGCTCAACTGGACTTAGTGCGCTAACAAGGATAGCAATAGCTTTAGAGTTGAGGGTCATCTTTCAATAATCCTCATCATCTAAATCTTCTCTTTCCATCTTAACTTGTAGAATCACACCCTCATCTCTACCTTTCTTTGTAGGGACAAATGGTCCATCCACTTTAATAAACCATAGCCGGATGTCCATTTCCTTTACATAGAGTTGCATATCCCTCTTCCATTGAATATATCTAGTAACATCAAAATAGGGAGGTCTTACCAAAAATAATCCTTCTCGTGGTGGTCCCTGGTTACAGTTCAAGGAAGCCATGTAATTTAAATATGGGCGTTTAATGAGAATGAAATGCAATACAATGCATGTCAATGCACTTAATGCTAATGTAGTGATACAAATACATATTACAATGCAGTTGTACGGATTCAAATAAGATGTGACATAAATCTCAGGTTCGATATTGTGTTGCAAGTGGTGTGTGAGTAAACTTAAAACATAATCGTTTCCAAAAATAAAATGTGGTCCGCTATGAAAAATTGAATCTAAAATTCAGTCTAAATGAGACTAAGCAGATTTATTTTGAAAACTAAAGCACTGATACCACACCTGGAGATAGCATAATTCAGTAGGCAGTAAATTAGTAGAACAGGCAGCAGCTAAAACAGAACAAACACAGAACAAATACACAGAACAAATATGCAGCACTTAGCAGATTATTTCATAGATGCAATTAAGCAGGTAGATATTCTCAATACTAGACATGATTTTGCAACAATCAGCAAATAAGCATGTTATATCATACAAATAGGATGTGGCAATTATTAAGAATCAGTTTATTATATCACAGCATATTTTAATCCAACAAATACAAAAAAAAAACTGAATATCGGAAGTTGATTCACAAGAAACCAAGTTTCGATACCACTTGTTGGATTGAGTTATGCGTAATATGTATCCTAGGGGGGAGGAATATGATACTATGGCTTTTTTAAATTTTACTAAGCCTTTTTCACAATTTAAAATACTTAACATATTATTAGTCATAGTCATTAATGTGATGAGCATCGAGACTCATAATTGATTTAAAAGGTAAATCTTCATGTTCGACATAAGCCAAATTAGACCTTTTTGTTTGAATCATGAACCCACTGGTTTCATCAAACATTCATCAAGAACAACATCTGGTTTCACAAAGAGACTTAATGTTAACAAAACCATATATGTGTTTGGGGACAAAAATCATGAATCACTAGTTTAAACATGATTTCTATAAATGCAAGACTCGTATAAGTATGATACAAAAATGGACTGGATTTATAACATGCTTATATCTTTCAGATTCACTTATTCCTTAATTGATAGTGTAAATGAGATTCCATAAGTCAATCTGAGAGAAATGAGGGAGATGAAGGGAGCCGAGAATCATACCAGTGTTCACCAGTGTCGATTTAGGTCAGAGTGAAACTTAGCATGTTCATTAGATGAAGATAGAATAGCCACCGGACTTTATTTCTTAGTAAAATCTTAAATATTTTTTCTAGATCTGATTTTTTAGAGCTTCCATTCAGACATAATTCATCCACAGATAGTCACAAGATGAATATTACCAAGCCACCAGAAAAGAGATCAGGCTGCATTCTCAGAGCATCAATCAGTTGACAGTAGAAGATGAATCATCATTATCGGCTTTAGCAAAGGCGGTATGAGTTTATCAGAAAAAGAAACGGCTTCATAGAAGAAGAAGATCTTCTCAACAGTGTATGCGGATAGGAAGTGATGAACAATAGAGGATACCGGAGATACATCGGAGATGATTTTTCCGATTTAGGGTTATGGAGGAGAGAAGACTTCTAGATGGTTCGGAATCAGAAATGGAAAATGAAATGGGAGTGTGGTTAGGGTTTGTATTTGTATAGGTTAAAAGATTTCCGGGTTTTGGGCTAAGGCAAGGTAGTGTAATTTAATTTATTCGGCTGACCGAAAGTAATGTAGGCCCAATCTAATTTTTGATTTTATAGTGCAGAGCCCACGATGCTTTATCCAATATAGAAATACAACACTATATCATATAAGTGATGATAAAATGATATCATATAATATGTTTAATCATTTATAATCAGAATTAGAAATTAAGAACCCTGTGACTATACACTCAGTATCATCTCCACAAATGAGACCAACATCATATGTACCCCTAAGGCGCATGAACATCCTCTTCACATCCTGACAATGCTCCTTCCGAGGTTGATCCATAAACCTGTTGACAACGCCGATAGACTGTGCTAGATCAGGCCTAGTATTGAACATTGCATACATCAAAATTTCTCCTACACTAGCATATGTAACCTTTGACATGTATTCCTTTTCCTTGAAGACCCATTTGTATGTGATCGTCTTTCTTCCATGTGGCGACTAACTCCCGAATCTGATTTCTATGAAGGGATTACATCTCATCTCCCATGGAAGCAAGCCATTGAGATGCTTTTAAACATATCACAGTTTCCCTATAGGTGTTTGGTTCTGATCCATCCACCTCCTCAGCAACCCGAAGTGCATACACAACCTTATCATAACACCAATACCAATTTAGAAGTCTAACATTAATCCTTCTAGTTCTTTCAAGAGCTATAATATCCAGACCATTTTTAGTTGTTTGAGTCTCAGCTGGTTGAATTGGATATGGTTATATTAGATCTGATGATTCTTCCATATTTGATGTATGTTGAGTGTACTTAGATGGACTTTGTCAATCAACTGATTAAACCTGAAGCTCCACATGTTTGTTAGCACTCCAAGATTAAGATCTGATTTCAAATGCAGACGTTACGCTTCAGTTCGGTATAACCTTTTTCAACTGATGACCAGATTTTGTACCTCTTAACTGCTTGTCCATACCCTACAAACACTCTCTTTTTGCAGTCAATCGTAGTCTTATATTGATTCATGCATGGAGAATGCCCGAACTCGGGGAAAAGACATTCTCTTTGGATGGTTTCCTAACGGCCTATATATGGAAAACACCAAATTGATTTATTTTCCCCGATACGAATTGTCTCCGATTACTTCTATTGTTTGGAATTAATTAGTACATGTTTAGGAATTGACTTATTCTTTGCATGTTTTCGTACATTATCTTCAAAGGAACTAAGCTTGAAAAAAGTAATTGCACAAGTTAGATCATTATTAGTTGCCTAACCAGAGCATGGTGGTTACGTAGTGAGGTTTACGATATTCATATCGGTTTTTTGTAGTACTTGCCAGGGTTTTCTACTTTGGTTTTTCAATCTAAGCCATCTTTTCTACTTTCCACTATTTTTACATTGAGGACACTGGATTATCTTAATTAGGGGAGGAGGCTGCTATGTTATGCCAGTTTGTTGAGTGTGATACTTTATTTCAATAAACAACACCTTTAAAACTTTTGTACAATATCGTATCATGACCTCCCTCTTATACCAAAAGACGTAGACTAGAATAGTCTTTCTTACTTAAAACATATGAGTGCTAAACCCAATATGTGAAAATCAATCTCATAGGAAAGCATACAGCACCGTACGCTTACCAAAAATAAAACTCCAAATCAAAAAGTACAAAGTGGAACAATACTGGAGAAAATACAACAAAGAAAAATCTGCTTTAGCTTATCTTAAAAATCTATATAGAAAGATAATCAATCTTGTTCCTAAGCATCTTCAACCAATATCCGATTGCCTGTAAATTTATCTTGTTACAATTATTGTTGAGGATTGTTTTGTATTTAGACATGTGCAGAATCTCGGTTATTTAGACATGTGTAAAATCTCAATATTAATTGTAGGACTCTAGAGAATTATTTTTGTAATATATATGTAATGCATTACAACTCAAAAAGAAATATACAGAAAATATTTAGTCCAATAATTTATCATGGTATCAGAGATAATCACTGAAACCAAATTTTTTTTCTTTTCTTCCCGTCATCTGCGTAGTCCCACACCTTGCACAACTTTCTTGTGTGTTGGGCATCAATGGCAGACGGTGAAGGCAAAATCGATGCTACCTCACCCTTTTACCTTGGTTCCGGTGATCAACCCGGAAATTTGATCACCCATGTGTTGCTTCAGAACGATAATTACCTTGCGTGGTCGAGGGCAATGACATTGGCACTCAAGGCTCGCCGAAAATTCGTGTTTGTAGACGGAACGATCTCCAAACCAACGATCTCCAAACCAACGGAACGATCAACAATTATGTTTCAGTATTAGGATTATTGTACTGTTACGAATTTCATATTTTCTTTTTGTATAGTTATAAATGTTAGTATGTCATTGTATCTCGTGACACTAGGTGTTCGAGGGTAGTTTAGGAGGCTGTTGGTGTGTGTCTTTAAAAAAGATTTCTTTTTAGAGAAAATAAGTTTCTTGCGGGGGTAGGGAGCAAGGCGGTGTGGGCAGGTGCACGATAAACATATATTTTTTTTGTGAAATTAATTTCACGGGAGGGAAGGGGATTGAAGGGTAATGTTATTTTCGTTTATTTTTTTCATGATTTATTTTTAGGGATGATATTTGTTTTCTATAATTTATGTACTTATCTATGAAATACTAGGAAAATGTTTTGTTTTGTTTTGTTTTTTTTTTTTTGAGGAAAATGTTTTAGAGGACTACTTTTAATCTAATTTGGGCTAAAGGAGAAGCTTAAAAAAGAAAGTGGTTATAACGGACAAAAACTATTGAATATCAAATAACCTCTATTAATATTTTCCAGGTTTTTTTGCCTCCATTATTATTTATGAGTTAATGCTGCTTAAACATTCTGTGATTTTAATGCTGCCGATTATTCTGCGAATATATTGATGTCTGACATCCCAAAATAATAATAATAATTATTATTATTATTATTATATTTGCCAAGGATCGTGCATTTTTTACCAGATTACACTTTTTCCCTTCTGCCTCTATTCAATTCTAAACACGAAATTAAGAACAATGTTCCAATGACATGTAGTGACACACAATGCAGTAACACATATTTCATGTTTCTTTTGGGATACACGTATTCCGCTTCAACATCATGTAGTAACACATGTAGTAATAGATATAGAAACACATGTAGTAACACAAATACATATAGAACCTCTCCTAACATCTCTTCACCGTCATCTATCCCAAATACAAGCTTCACATCCAACCTTGACAAATTGTAGTACTTATCTCCAAAGTTGAAATTTTCTTCAACACTGTCGTACACTTTAATTACTTCATCAAGCATGTCATTGTTTCTTTTTTCTAACCAAATTTTCTTCTCATCCAAATCTTTGAATAAGCGCCTGAAGGGTGTTCTTTGAGTGACCATCCGATGCTTATCTCTTATCGATATGAAAATGTCATCATATAAGTGATATACTGTCTTCGACGTGCACCGGTAGTGATCTCTGAAGGATGTAGGATCTTAGATCTAAACGAATTACATCTACGCGCATCGGATGGATCACGATTAATATATCACAATACATAAATAAAGGATTTAAACTACTACAAGGGGGTTAAGATTATGTTACCAATATCGGGAAGAGAAGCATTGATCTTCCGATGTGTTCTCCAAACGGCGGTTGATGGACACCCTTATTGATAAACGAACCTCCTTGATATGCAACACCAAGAAAAACTTAGAGTTTTTCTACTTCTAAAAATCTTAGACAAGAAAACTAATTTTTTTTCTCTTTTTAAGTGTGTAGGTCGAATTTTTTGCCTTGCCAATACCCTTGGAATAACTCTCCTTTTATAGGAGAGTAAATCCTTGGTCTCCAAGTATTAATTAATTAAATAAATAATTAATTAAACAAAATAAAAAGATATTTTCCTTAATGACTAATTGTGACATGTACTGACCAATAGGAAATCAAATAACAAGTCATCCAACCAATCATATAACAAGAATATCTTTTATTTTCCATAACACAAGAAAATTAATTATTGTGCTAAATAAACTCAAATTGGCGCCACACATGAGGTATAGAAGCCCACATAAAATGTCTTTTATGTGTATTATATTATTTAGCCCAACTAAAGAATATCCATTCATATCAATTAATTAGCTCAGCCAATTAATTATCACTAAGGCCCAAATAAACAAGAATATCAGCCCGAATTATAGAAGCCACATCGGGGACCTGGGACCTACAACAAGTAGCTCGAATAATTAATTATTCATCGAACAGAATAAGTATATTAATTATTAATTCCGGGATTACGCCATCATAAACCTGAAACTGAACTCTACCGATTATAGATGTATACTTATACTCAACCCAAAGAGTGACTAAGTGTCCATTGATATAATCACTACGTATGGATTAACCCTCCATAGACTGTCCATTCTGAGTAGGAAGTCTCCGTGAACCCGACTCAGAATATCTTATTTTTATTTACCATTAACCCCCTGATGATCAATTAGTTCACATATCTGACTAGTGATCAATTAGTCTAATATGTACTCGGCCGATCGATCACTTTCTTAGGGTTAACAAAAAAGGGGACTGTCTCTCTACTTCCCGCAGGAAGGAATGGATTCCATGTCTGTGAAAATCAGAACAACTCACTCATCAGGAGATAGTGCCAAGGAGAAGTGGCTTGGAACACATATTTAAGTGAACCGTAACTAACACATCAAACACTACCCCGAGACAAGCAGCACCCTGTGATCACCTCAGGATTAAGGTTGATCCAAATATGATCATCTAATGATTTAATAAGATTCCACGATTACGGAATTATATCGAGAAATTCAGATTAAATCGGTCCAGTCCTATATGAATGCCATCATATATAAATGCCCCACGTAGGTACCCTCTACCGATAGTCCGGATAAGACTATCACACCCTAAGGTGTTCTGGGCGCATTATTGGTGTTTTAATCAAGAGACCCTAAACTCTGATTAAGTTCACCACGGACTTACAGTTTAAGTATATCACCACTAACTCAATCCTCACATGCATGCCATACACTGAGTTAAGCGGTTACATTCTGATATACTTAGGGTTTGCAGCAGTGTATTACTTACAAGCACAAAGCAAGTAATAAGGTGAGATAAATTCTGTTATAAAAAACAATTACACAAATTGTCTTTCGGGCACTACACCTAACAATCTCCCACTTGCACGAAATGACAAGTAATAATTGTTTTAGAGCACACCCATTCTCATCTTATTAACAACACTCTCCCACTTGCTCTAAAAGCAGATGAGATATATCCCTCAATGCCGTACCCTCCAAGCACTCAACTTGGTACACTGATTAGTTTGGTTGTCGGCTCGATACGATCTTTAGGATCGAAACATCGCCGGTCCATCTAATCTGGCGGTACACTCTCTCAAAATGCTTTTGACCTCTAGTGACTGAGAAGATCCTTCTAAGCTATCTCTTCAATGTTTTCACAATGAAGTGATATTGGCTCACTAGACCTGGAATTACTCCCAGATCAGAAAGGAAATTCCCTAGCCATATCACCACTCTAGCTGCTCCGAAAGCTGCTACGTATCCGATTAACTAAAATCGAAGTGGCGGATCTAGATTTCTCCAGACTATAGCTCTATCACAATGAGTAAACACTGAGCCTGAGATCATCCCAACGATCATCCTTAATCTGACTATAAGTCAGAATCGGTGTAGTCAACCATATTCAAGTTTGCACCCGAATATACAAGCACATTATTCCTCATTCTTCAAAGATACTTGAGGACGTACGATGTAAGTCAACCTGATGATATAATTTCTGATAATTTACCCTATTTTCTAATGCAATTAGCGATTTTTTGATATCAACTTGAGCAATTTGAATGATGATTGTAACCATATTTTGTGTACATAGATCTTTCAGATAAACCATGTTTTTAGTTGTATTATATTAGTTATTAGCCGATTTTGTTATCAGATTTACACGTGGTATCTTTGTGTCTATTTTGCAGCATAGATATCATGGTGGGAAGTGGATTCTGACCAAAGGATGGCCTTGATTCTTTTGTGATGATTTTGTGCCATTGCAAGGATTTCAACCCTAAGGATTATTGATACACATTAGAGGGTTCAATCCAAGCCAGCTGGGAGAATAAAATGATGATTTTGTAATTTTATATATTGATGACCTGCGCCATGTCACAATGACCCGCGTCAAAAAGTGGTTGAGTAATTAATGCAGATGTCATTCAGTCAGCCACCACTATTGGACATGACGCGTGCCAAGAAGCTATGACCTGCGCCATCAGTGCAAATTTGGGAATGACGTGCACCAATATGGGATGACGCGAGTCAAGAGTGCAGAGTCAGAAAAGTTTAATCTCTTTTATTCTTCCATTCACATTATTATCAAAAACACACTTGATCTTCAACATATCATCCATCTTGCAGGCCAAAACCCCACCCCCAGGCTCTTATAGCCAAATTCTTGTAGAAATTAGCTCTTGGTTATCATTGTAACTATTAAGAATCTTAGTTTAATTTCTATCACTTTTGGTTGGAGTTTGAAGACATAAGTTTGTAACTCCATTGAAGGTTTTGGAGCTTGGATGAAGATACCAATTTTGAGTTTTGCTTTTGATTGGTAACTCTTAATCTTTACTTTGATTCAAGTACTCTTATGATTATGAATGTTACCTTTGTTATGTTAATGTCTGTAGTTATGAGTGGCTAGGTTTTTCTAGCCAAGATTATGTTGTAGTAGTAGTTCATCCTCTTTTGATTGATTGTGAATGATTGTTTATGTTGTTAGTTTTGATTGTTGTGAAGCTTTGCCTACTTGTTTGCATTGTTTGTTCACATTGGAGTAATTGCCTAGTGTTAGCACTTTACACGTTTAATGGATACCAAACAGAGATGTTAATTGTGGGAAGAGGGTAGGTGAACCGGAAGGTAAAATCGACCTCTTTGAGGCATTCAATTTCTTATCCGGGGATAGTTGGCTTTGCCATTGCATTCACGGGCGTAGCATACCGAATCATTAGGTTTAGGGCACCTAGACCAAGGAGGAGGTAGAGAGCAATTTCATTCACTCGTATGAGGGGAATTGCTTGTTTAGGAATGCACCGCTTTACACTTTCAAACATGAATGGTAGGTAGGTAGGAATTGCTAGTCTACGCATTATCATGGTTAGCTTCTTTTATAATTTACCATCATCGTTAATTCAGCATTTTATTTATGCAATCGATTAACCTTTCACCAATTTGTGACCTAGATCGAATTAATATAGACTCTTTAGTGTGTGACCTCAATTGGAGTGCACAGTCCCCGAGGAGACGACCTTGACTCACAAAACTAGACTACAGTCGACCCGGTACACTGCCGGTTAGATTGGACACCTCGGTTTGGCCACATGAAGATTTCTGGTGCCGTTGCCGGGGACTTGTCGTTTTCATTCTTTTTGAGTAAAAGTTACTACTTGTATCGGTTTTAAAATTTTCGAGCATAGTTCAAGTCTTTTTCTAATCACATTTCTGTTTACTTATGTGGTACTTACCATTTGGTAAGTTACCAAGTGTGTTTGATTGTGTTCTTGTTGTTTCATTTTGTAGTTGATGACTCGGTCCCGAACCGGAAAAGCTCCCCTTACTCCATATCGATCCGACATTAACACGTACGAAAGACAATTGAGAGCCGAGCATAGAACTACTCAGTCTAGTGGAGAAACACTCGGTGAAGAATCGTCCCGAGAATCATCGACTCGAGAAGGAATGGCAGAAATTCGTGATAATGCACAAGTTGATCCTCTTTTGGAAGATCCAATTCCCCAACCAAATCCCAATAACCAAGGCCAAAATAACCAAAATAACCGAAACAACCGAAACCGGCAAAACCAAAACCACAATCAAAACCAAGGCCAAAATGACCAACTTTTGAGACCTCTTTGTGATCAACCTTTGAGAAGGAATTCACCTAATGATCCTATTCGATTACCCAATGAAGGGGCAAATAATTTTGAAGTGAAAGGGCATCTCTTTGGGTTGATTGATAACAAATGCCAATTTGCCGCAAAAGATTTTGAAGATCCACATTATCGCCTATATTCTTTTGAACAACTTTGTAACACAGCCAAGAGTCATGGAATTCAGAAGGAATTGACAAGATTGTCTATGTTCCCATACTCTTTGACCGGAAGAGCTAAGGAATGGTTTGTATCTTTACCTCATCATTCATTAACAACTTGGGAGGAAGTACAAAACGAGTTCTTAAAGCAATATTTTACAACCGGAAGGAATTTGATGCTAAAGGTTGCAATAACTAATTTTTCACCAGGACCCGATGAAACTTTAGGGAGTGCATGGGAAAGATTCAAGAAATTGTTGAAGGCTTGCCCCGATCATGGTTATCCATTTGATACGCAAATACAACTTTTCTATAGACAGTTGAGGACAGAATCACGTGCTAATATTGACCACGCATGTGGAGGATGTTTGATGTCTCGCAAAGCTCAAGAAGTTTATGATGCTATCGAGAGAATTTCAAAGAACCATAGGATGTGGGAAGCCGGAGCTAGCACAAGGAAAGTCAGTATTTCGGAAGGACCAAAGGACAATTCTGAGCTTATGGAAAAAATTGATAAGTTGTCAAATAAGTTTGATAATTTGCAGTCAAGCAAGAGAATGGAAGGAAACTTTTTGATTGAGAGCAAGGGAGAAAACGTCTATGGCAATGAAGATGAAACATCTATTGAGATGGAAGAGCCCGGTGATTTACAAGCGGATGAAGTAAGCTTCATGCAACAACACCGGAATTTGAACAATGCGTACTCTAACTCTTTCAATGCTATTAAGAGAGATCATCCAAATTATCGTTGGAACTAGAGCTCATACAAGCAAGGACAACCCCCCTTTGCTCCACAACCACGAAACTCATATAACCCCAACACCTCAACTCAAATACCAAACACTCGTTCTTATCCTCAACCCACCACTCAAACTATCTCGATAACCGAAAGTTCCAATCAAGAACGATGAGATAAATGGGACAACACTTTGGATAAAATATTTGGAGTAGTTGCCACTCAAGCCCAGAACATGGAAAATGTGATTGAGGATGAAAATGATTGAGGCATCCATGAGGAATGTGGAGGAACACTTGAGTAGAGAAGGTGAGAGGAATGCTAGTAGACCACCAGGTGGTTTGCCAAGCAATACAGAAAGAAATCCGAGGGGAGTAAATGCTATCATAACCCAAAGTGGAAAGGTTTGTGGAAATCGGGAGTTTCAAGAAAATCAAGTTGGAAACGAAGTTGAAAATGATTTGCATGATGCCGAAGACGATAGAGAGTTGAGCGAAGAAGAAGAGGAGATTGTTGATATGTTTTTGCAGAATGACGGATATGTCAATGTTGAGAAAGAAAGCGAAGATTTTGTGAAAGTCCAGAGGATTTTGAAGAATCCGAGAGCAAGTGATTTAAGGACCCTTTTTAAGGAACATGTCTCCATGAACCCCGCGAAGGATGAGATGGCGTGAGCCCACAGTAACTATTCATATTCAGAGAGTCTTGGGCAAAAATTGACCTGCGCCAATAAGCCTCTGACGGACGTCAAGGAAACCTCGACGTGCGTCAAGGGTGGTCCAATTGAGGACATGACGCACGCCAATGACACTTTGACGCAAGCCAATTCTCAGCAGGCAGTTTCTAAGAAAGGTAAAGAGAAAATGGTGCACACCGATACCGAATGGAGGCCATGAGCAGCTCAAATGTTGGGGAATTCTTCTGATGATGCATCAAGCGGCAAAGGTAAGGAAGGTACAAACTCTAAACCTAAAGTTATTGATCTTGAGTCATTACCTTACCCACCTAGAGAAGAAATTAAGAAGAAGAAGCTAGATAAAAAGTATGCTCGCTTCCTTGACACGTTTAGACACTTAAATGTTAATATTCCAGTCATAGAAGCACTTACTAACATGCCTGTGTACGGTAAGTTTCTAAAACATATTGTCACTAACAAGAAGAGGTTAGAGGAATATGAGAACATTTGTCTCAATGAGGAATGCCCGCCGTGTTGCAACATAAGCTTCCACCTAAGCTCAAAGACCCTGGGAGTTTTACCATCCCGTGTGAAATTGGGGGCTTTTTGTTTAAGAGGGTGCTTTGCGACCTTGGTGCTAGCATTAACATCATGTCATATGAGGACTTTATCAAACTTGGAATAGGAAAGTTGAAAAACACTGAGATGACTCTACAATTAGCAGATAGGTCTATAAAACGTCCTAAAGGATTCATAGAAGACGTGTTAGTGAAAGTTGTTAAGTTCTACTTCCCCGTTGACTTTGTGGTTATAGATATGGAAGAAGAGTATTCAACGCCCCTTATTCTCGGTCGTCCATTCCTAGCCACGGGAAGGACAATCATTGATGTTCAACGAGGAGAATTGATTTTGAGAGGTAACGAGGATGAGGTTACCTTCAATATTTTCAAAGCCATGTAACACCCGTATAATTCACAAGAGTCATGTTCTTTTGTTGATACAATATCTTGAGTTTGTATGGAAAATGCTAACTTGCAGGTCTTTGAAGATTAGCTTGAAGAGTGACTAACCTTATCAGTATTTGAATGTGAGAGTGATGATGAAGAAATGCAAGCAGTGATTTCTTATCTGGATGTCGGTCGTGTATTTGACAAACAACCGTGGCACCGATATCTAGGCGGAGAATGATGGTCCATTATTGAAACCATCCATAGAAGAGCCACCCAAGAACCCCGAATTTAAAACTTTACCTCCTAACTTGAAATATGCTTTTCTTGAAAATGATAATCTACTTCCTGTTATTATTTCTTCGTTACTAACTAATGTGCAGGAAGATTTGCTATTGAGGATGCTAAGGAAACACAAGAGAGCATTTGGTTGGACTGTGGCTGATATCCGGGGAATGAGTCCCGAAATCTGTGTTCACAAGATTATTCTCAACGATGATGCTAAGCCATGTGTTCAGCCACAACGTCGTTTGAATCCCAATATGCAAGAGGTTGTCAAGAAAGAGGTTATCAAGTTATTGGAGATGGGTATTATTTTTCCTATATCTGACAGTGAGTGGGTGAGTCCTACTCAAGTCGTGCCAAAGAAAGGTGGATTTATCTTGTGAAAGAGAATGATAAGCATGAGTGGATACCAACAAGGGAAGTCACATGATACCGCATGTGTATTGATTTTCGACGACTCAATGACCATACCAAGAAAGATCATTATCCTCTTCCGTATATTGTCCGGATGTTGGAGCGGTTGAGTGGGCATAAATTTTATTGTTTTCTTGATGGTTATTCGGGCTACTTGCAAATATTCATTGCGGTTTGGAGATAGAGAGAAGACGACTTTCACTTGTCCTTATGGAACGTTTGCATACAAGAGAATGCCATTTGGTTTATGCAACGCTCCTGCTACATTTCAAAGATGCATGACAGCCATTTTTTCTGATATGGTGGAAAGATTTTTGGAGATTTTCATGGATGACTTTAGTGTTTTTGGGGATTCTTTTGAGGAATGCCTCTCTCATTTAGAGCGTGTTTTACAGCGGTGTGAAGACACGAACTTAGTGCTCAATTGGGAGAAGTGTCATCTTATGGTATCAGAAGGTATTGTGCTAGGCCACAGAATTTCTGAAGATGGTATTGAGGTGGACAAAGCAAAAATTGAAGTGATTGAGAAGTTACCTCCACCGGTTAATTTGAAGACGTTAAGAGGATTTCTTGGGCACGCGGGTTTCTATAGAAGATTCATCGCAGATTTCTCCCGTATTGTCAAACATCTCAGTCATCTCCTTGAGAAAGAAGTACCATTCATCTTTGATGAAAAGTGCATGGTGGCTTTTGAGACCTTGAAGCAAAAATTGATTAGCGCACCAGTTTTGGTGGCGCCGGATTGGAAAATGCCTTTCGAGTTAATGTGTGATGCAAGTGACCTTGCAGTTGGGGCCGTGCTTGGACAATGTCATGACAAGGTTCTTATGGCCATTTATTATTCTTCTCACACATTGAACTCCGCTCAAGTCAACTATGCAACAACTGAGAAAGAGTTTCTCACCATAGTATTCGCCCTCGACAAATTTAGATCTTATCTTGTCGGTTCCAAGGTCATTGTCTATACCGACCATGCGGCTTTGAAATATTTGTTGAGCAAGAAAGATGCTAAACCGAGATTGCTTAGATGGATTCTCCTACTCCAAGAATTCGATATTGAGATCAAAGACAAAAAAGGTAGAGAGAATGTCGTGGCGGATCACTTAAGCCGTTTGGATTTCATTGAAGATGAAGGAAAACGAAAAGGGATCGATGATTATTTCCCAGATGAACAACTCATGATGGTGGATGATCCCCCAACAATGCAACTTATTCATGCTAGTTCGAAACTGAAGGAGTGCTCACCATGGTTTGCCAACATTGAGAATTATTTTTCATGTGAGTATGTTCCACCAAATTTGACATGGCAAAAGAAGAAGAAGTTCTTTCATGATTTGAAATTTTATTATTGGGAAAGACCGAACCTTTTTAAAAAGTGTTCGGATGGTATCATAAGAAAATGCTTTCCTGATAATGAAATCTCAAGCATACTCTCCTTTTTCCATGGTCAAGACACCAGAGGCCATCGTGGAGGATGGAAGACGGCATACAAAGTTTTGCAATGCGGATTTTATTGTCTACTCTTTACAAAGATGCACATCATTTTTCACAATCTTGTGTTGCATGCCAAAAGTGGGGAAATGTGTCTAAGAGGCATGATATGCCCCTCCAACCGTTCTTGGAGTGTGAAATATTTGATGTTTTGGGCATCGACTTCATGGGCCCATTCCCTCCCTCATTTGGTAATAAATTCATTTTAGTAATGGTCGATTATGTCTCTGAATGGGTTGAAGCACAGGCTTACCCCACTAATGATTCTACCGTAGTGCTAAAATTCTTAAAGAAAAATATTTTTACTCGCTTTGGCACTCCCCGAGCTATCATTAGTGATCGTGGCTCACACTTTTGCAATCGACCATTTACTAAACTTCTTGAGAGTTATGGTGTAAGACACAAAGTCGGCACACCGTATCACCCACAAACAAGTGGAGAGGTTGAAGTGCCAAACCGTGAGGTAAAACGGATTATTGAAAAGACGGTGGTGTAACATCCCGACCTTTCAGAAAAGGGTAAAAAAGTCTTTTACCAAAAATTCAGATTTTCATTTTAGTTAATTAAAGGATTTAAAGTAATTTTATATATATATATTTGAAATATATATATTGAAGGGAGTTATTTTGGATTTTTGGTAGGAGTTAATGGCTTTTAAGTGGGAGGTTTTATTTGAGAATAACCTCCCCACTTACTAAAGGAGTTGTACGAATTTCAAATCCCCGATCATCGTGCAAACTTAGAGAAAAGAAAAGAAAGAAGAGAAAAATAGGAAGAATCTTCAAAAATTAATATCTTCCAATCCGTAGTTCCGTTTTGCAGCCACAAATAGTCAAAACGATCGTCTCCGAGCGTAGATTATTCTAAAAATACTCTTACGGGAAGTAATCCAGGTATGGTTAACTCGTTTTCTGCTGCAAATCGTAAAAGATCATGATGTTTTGTGTTTTAGGGTTTTGGGCATAACTTTTGATCCGTGAATCCGTTTAGAAATCCGAAAGTACCATTTGGAATCGTGAGAAGACGAGGATCGTTTTGATACCAGAATTTGGGTCTTATTCTCAGGTACGTGGGAGTCGAATTTCTGCTGTGAATTCATGAAAAGGATCATGAATTCATGTTCTAGGGTTTTGGTTCGTAGTTCTTTGTTTAGAAGCTTTGATCATCAATTAATTCATGTTAATTGTGATCTTTTAGATCTTGTTTGAGGCCTGTTTAAGTGCTGCGAGAGATTAGTTTTGGTTTGTGGCTTCAATCAAGTAAGAGGCTCTTCCTTTTGTATGCTTTAATTGTATGATGACATGATTAGATGATGTTAGAAGGTTTTTATGTTATGAATTGTTTGTAGAAATATGTTTAAAGGTTGTTGTTGTGTTTAGTAGTACTTTACGAGACTTTTAGAGGCTGTTTTGATGTTGTTTTGTTGAGTTTTTGGCTGAAAAACGCATTAAAAGCAGTGCAGATTTTCATTAGGTTTTAGAAAGTTGTTTTAGCTTGTTTTGAGTACTTTTCCAAGTGTACCAAGTTGGGAATCAGTTCCTAACTTTACAATGATGTTATAAAGAAGATAAATGAACATGAACAAGCCTTGATTAAGCTTCCGATGCGTTTAGTTCCGGCACCGAATGTACTCTTCAAGGGAGTTGAAGTTTGGGACCGTCGGAAGAGTATGATTGTCTTGTGCTTTGATGAATTAGTATTCATCAATGTATGTGTAATTGCTAGCTTGAGTCTAAGAGTCTAAGAAGAGGGAGTATGGAGCTTTTTGTCCTGAATGAACCTAGGTGGCTAGCTAATCACTTAATAAACGTATTTGACTAGATAAAAAGATTAAACATCATGAGAGCTTGGATAGGCACAGTACAATATCGGCAATGTGATGTTTGGCCAGATAAAGTGGTGATGATCACTGCCGGATTCTAGACCCGCCAGATAAAGTAGTGATCATTCCGCCGGACAAACTCACGAACGAGATATGCATTCACCGGTCGGCTCTCAGGGTTGGCCGGATAAACCGGAATGATTATCTCGGGACCGCTAGAGATTTATCTCTATAGGTTGCGTCTTCGTCTTAGTGCATATCTCACTAAGTGTAGTGCCCTCGCAAATATCTTTGTAACAAAGATAAGTTAAGATAGAAACGCTTAGTCACGAAGTGTTGATGAGCACTTAGTGAACCATAGATTGAGTCGGTCACTTGAAAGATAACTTAAATAATAATGTGAATCTTAACGTTGTAAAACTTAAAGTATACAATAGCTTCTCACTCTTACTAAGTACTTTGTACTTACCTCAATTGCATATGTTGTTTTGTGTGCTTTTGGGGTGAGAAGACGAACAGGTTGTCCTTGAGCTCGTTGAGGAGTTCGGTGATGTTTTGATGACGTTGGTGCTAATGACGCTTTCTTCTTACTTTCTATTATAGGTTGTACTAGATTTTGTACCTTTTGTTTTAAAGAACCTGTTGTACCTTCTTCTAAAAGAATCTTTGTAAGACAAGTGTTGTATCTTTCTTTTGTAGCATCGTACGTTGTAAGCTTTATCTCGTTGTTGTAAGCTTTTCCTTTCTACTCCTAGTCGGTTTGTATTCTATTCTAGTAGCATTTATGATTTTACCCGAGCCTTTTGGGCTTCCGTTGCTTTAATTATGATACGACGACGTAGAGGCTGACGTATAATATTGGATTTATTTAATGTTATACGCGCCGAACGTTCTCTTCCGGATAATGGCTCGGTATTCGGGAGCGGGGCGTTACAGGTGGACACTAACCGTAAGAATTGGTCGGTGAAGCTTGACGATGCACTTTGGGCCTACCGCACCGCTTTTAAAACACCTATTGGATGTTCACCATATAGATTAGTTTTCGGCAAGTCTTGTCATTTGCCCGTTGAATTGGGGCACCGAGCTTATTGGGCTATAAAGTTTCTTAACTTTGACCCCGAGCTTGTTGGTGACCATAGGTTGCTCCAACTCACCGAGCTTGACGAGTTTCGCCTTGATGCATACGAGAACCCCCAAATTTACAAGGAACGAACCCAGTCATTTCATGACCGGAAGATCTTTGATCGAGAGTTCCGTGTAAATGATAAAGTGCTCTTGTATAACTCGCATTTGAGATTTTTTCCAGGCAAACTTAGATCGAGGTGGACAGGTCCATTCATTGTTACGAGGGTGTATAAATTTGGTGCAGTTGAGCTAAGTGATGGAAAAACGACATTCGTAGCCAATGGTCATCGCATTAAGCATTTTATCGAGGGAGAGGAAACACCGCGAGAGGAAGACGTGTTGTACCTCGAAGACCCCTCGTTGGATTGAAAAACTTGTATAGTCTAGCTAAAGACTGTAAACATAGCACACCACGGGTACTATCTTTCAATTTATCTTTTAAGCATTATCTTTTGGGTGGCTTATGTGCTTATTTGCTACGTGCTTAATTGAATAATTGTAGTAGTGTCCCAATTTGACAATCTGTATAATTCCATCATCTCTACCATATAATCTTGTCGAGCCAACGACGCAAAACAATAGCGATCTCGGGAGGCAACCCGTTTTGTGATAATTGTAGTTATATGTGGATTATTTTGATAAGTTTGGTGAACCTTAGCATTTTTATTGGATTATTTGTTTGGAAAGGAGTCTCTTGACTCACGCCAAGGCTCATTGACCCACGCCAACCATCACTGTAGACATACAGAGAGTTTGCGCAGATTTGTTGGCGTGCGTCAGAGTGCCTTTGGCGTGCGCCATTGGGTGTTATCTAGGGCTTGACCTGCATCATTAGATCTTGACGTGCGTCAAGAGGGAAGTTTTTGAATAAAAACAGTTTCTTTTTCTCTCCTCTCCCCTCCATAACTCCTATATCACTCGAAATCACCACTTTCTATTCCCATTTTTCTTCACTTTTTCTTCCACCACTCCACAAATTTCTCCCTTTGTCACAACCCCTCATAACTCACTCCTTCTCCATTTCCCTTTCTTTTTTCCTATTGGTTTGGGAAGTGGAGACTCATTTGTGTGCTCATGTAGCATAGTTGTTGCGTTTCCGGTCACCTCCATTGTTTCCGGCGACCTACATTTCTGTTTGCGGTGTTCATCATTCCAACAAGGTATTTTTGGCCTAATCCTCCTTTTTAATTCTCTAGTTAGTTAATTTTGCTGTTTTAAATTTTCTTTTGAGCGGAGGAAGGGGCTGATTATTTCTTTCTTGTTGCCGTTGTTGTTACACCGTAGCCATGTCTGAATCTTCTGCCTGTTCTAGTGGTCGTCAAGGTGACCAGAATAAGAAGAGGAAAGCCCCTGCCCCTAGTGAAACTGAGTCTGTTGTCCCTTTTCCTAACACACCCTTTAGTAAGAAAGCAAAGATGCTTTTTGTTCAGTATTTCAGTCAGTGTGCATTGCATTTTGAGCGTGGAATTGATTTTAATTCGATCAGTCCGAGGATTCAGAAAATTGTTACGGATTGTAAGTGAAGAGAGTTTGAGAAAGTAAATATTACTTGAGTAAACTTCAACTTGTTTATTCATGTTGAAAGAATTTGTATAAATAGATACAAGAGAGGATCCTAGCTAGTAAAAGTAAAAGTAACTAGAGCCGGCTAGAAATAAATGCTAGAGTCGGCTATGTCTATGCTATTACATAATAGGACAAAAGGTAGTTACTTTATGACTTTTAGGACATATTAATTGTTTATTCAATACAATTAATATGTCTCTTGATACCTAAGTAACATGTTACAATGTAACGTGTTATTAGTATAATAACAAAGTAATATTAACCAATATATTTCCACACCCCCCTCAAACTGGGTTGTATATGTTTATACAGCCAAGTTTGCTACTCAGTCTGCTGAACATAAGTGGTGGTATGGCCTTGGTGAGAATATCGAGCATTACAGTCCGCCGAGGGAACATATCTTGGAGGTGAATAATCTTGGCATCAATCTTCTCCTTCGGGAAGTGTACGTCAATGTCCACATGTTTAGTTTTATCATGGTGGTCGGATCCTCTCGCCATGCATAAGGCTGAATTATTGTCACAAGAGAGTGTGATAGGGTGCTGAATAGGCTGCTGAAGTTCAGTAAGTACCCTTTTTATCCATAGAGCTTCACAAATACCCAAAACTAGTGCCCTGAGTTCAGCTTCAGCACTGCTTCTAGAGACAGTAGGTTGTTTCTTGCTCCTCCAGGTGACAAGATTTCCCCATACATAAGAACGTGCTTTGTAGTAGACTTTTCGTCTATGTGACGACCACCCCAATCAAGCATCGGTGTAAACCTTGATGGATCCTCAGTAGACTTGGTGAAATGTAAGCCTTGGCCGGGAGTGGACTTCGGGTACCTCGCATATCCGTTCACGCATCCCAATGTTGCTCGGTAGGGCAATGCATGAACCGGCTAACCGAATGACTCCATATGCAATATCGGGTCTTGTATGGGACAGATAAATGAGTTTCCCTACAAGTCTTTGATATTGATCCTTTCTGACAGCAATGTCACCATGCAGCAAGGTATTACTGGGGTCTACTGGGGATACAGCAGGTTTGCATCCCAGCATGCCAGTTTCTTTCAAGCAGGTGAAGCACATACTTCCTCTGTGAGACAGATATACCCTGGCTGTTCCTAGCTATTTCCATGCCAAGAAAGTACTTGAGGTAGCCCAAATCTTTAACTTGAAATACTTTTGCCAGAAGGGTCTTCAATTGTTGGATCTCAGCAGGGTCATCACCAGTAATGATGATGTCATCCACATAGACAATAAGAATGGATCTTTTCTGGTTTGTTGTTTTGATAAACATGGTGTCATCTGAGTTGCATTGACGATATCCAGCAGCTTTAACCACAGTAGTAAGTTTGCCAAACCAGGCTCTAGGGGACTGCTTTAGGCCATATAGAGATTTCCTCAATTTGCAAACTTTCCCTTGAGTGTGAGTGTTGGCAAAACCAGGAGGCACATTCATATAGACTTCCTCAATAAGGTCACCATTTAGGAAAGCATTCTTAATATCCAATTGGTGAAGAGGCCAGTCAAGTTGGACAGCAAGTGAGATCAGTACCCTGACAGTGTTGAGCTTTGCCACAGGTGCAAAGGTCTCTTTGTAGTCAAGACCATATGTTTGAGTGAATCCCCTTGCAACCAGTCTGGTTTTGTATTTGTCAATAGTACCATCAGCATTGTACTTGATAGTGAACAGCCATTTGCAGCTGACTGTCTTCTTTCCAAGTGGGAGAGAGGTGAGATCCCAAGTATGGTTGTCAAGGAGAGCAGTCATTTCAGTTTTGACAGCAGCCTTCCACTTATCATGTTGGAGAGCTTCCTGTATATTCTTAGGAATAGAGTGAGAATCCAAGTCCTGTGTAAACATTGCAAAAACAGGTGATAACTGATCATAAGATAGATAATTATGAATAGAATGATCAGTAGTGCAAGATCTCTTTCCCTTCCTGATAGCAATAGGTCTATCATCAATGTCAGCAGGGCTGCTGAGAGTCAGTGGGTTGCTGAGTGTCAGTAGGCTCGGGTCGGCGGGCTCGGGTCGGTTGACTCGGTTCGGGGAGGTTCCGAGTATCGTAGGCCGCCGAGAGTCAGTAGGTTGCTGAGGGTTGAGAGTTTGCTGAGGGAACGGATTTAGGTCAATTTCAATCATGTTTTCATCAGTGACTGCCTCAGTAGGCTTGCTGTAGTAGGGAGTCCTTTCAAAAAAAATTACATCCATAGAATTGTAAAATCTTTTTTCAGAAGGAGAGTAACATTTGTAACCTTTCCTGTCCTTTGCATATCCTAGGAAAATGCACTTGTGGGCTTTGGGATCAAGTTTGCTTCTGTGTTGGGCATGGATATAAACAAACACAGTGCAACCAAAGATTTTTGGGGGTAATTGGGAAATAAGATGAGGGCAGGAGTGTGTGGTCAGAAGGGTTTGGATAGGAGTTTTGAAGCCTAACACTCTGCTGGGAAGTCTGTTGATTAAGTATGTGGCAGTTAATATAGCTTCACCCCACATATACTTTGGAACATGTGTGGTGAACATGATTGATCTAGCCATCTCCAGTAGGTGCCTGTTATTTCTCTCAGCAACCCCATTTTGTTGAGGTGTTTCCACACAACCGCTTGATATGGACAATCCCCTTATTCATCAAGAAATTTGCGAGGTTAGATTCATAGTATTCAAGTGCATTATCGAGTCTTTAAGATCTTGATCTTAGTGTCAAATTGAGTAGAGATCATGTTGTAGAATTCCTGAAAAACTGTTCCAACTTCAGATTTATCCTTCATTAAAAATAGCCATGTGTTTCTGGTATGATCATCAATGAAAGTGACAAACCACCTTTTTCCTGTTATACTTTTTACTCTTGACGGTCCCCATACATCACTATGAATTAAAGTGAAAGGTGTGGAAGGCAAATAAGGTAGTTTGACATACACAGATTTGGTAAGTTTGGCAAATTGACAAATATCACATTGAAGATCATTGACATTACATCCTTTAAATAAATCAGGAATTACAGACTTCAAATAACCAAAACTTGGATGTACTAGTCTATAATGCCATAACATGATATTATCTAAGGTTTGAGTGCATGCTGTTGAGGCAGATTCAGTCTTCAGTCTTCTGTCTTCAGCAGGGTCGACCACATACAGTCCTAAGCAGGGTTTAGCCCTCCCAATCACTTCCTGTGAAGAAGGGTCCTGGAAAGTGCACTGATTTTTATTAAAAACAACAGTCCAATTCAAATCTTTTGCAAGTCTACTGACAGATATGAGATTGCAGTCTAATTTTGGAACAAATAGGACATCCTTTAGACATATCTTATTAGTGAGTTTAACATTTCCAAAACCTTTTGCACGAGAGATAGATCCATCAGCAGTCTTAACATTGTGAATTTGATGACATGGCATAAGGTGAGTTATGAGGTTTTTATTGCCAGTCATATGGGAGGAGGCCCCAGAATCAACAATCCATGTTTCATTACTAATAGAAGAGTAAAATTTACCTGCACTAGCCTGAGTAGCCGTGTCAGTAGAGGGACTACCTTCTTTTTGTTGGGTGAGGAAAGCTTTGAATGCAGCAAACTGAGCATTCAACTTGTTATCATTCTCCTCTTCATTGACATGCCTGCCCTGACTCTCCCTGGTAGGCTTGAAGGATTTATGCATGCCATGTAGCTTCCAGCAAGTGTCCTTGGTGTGATTTGTGCGTTTGCAGTGCTCACAGAACAACTTTCCAGTTCTATCAGTAGCCTTCCTGACAGCCTCAGTAACCTCAGTAGGCTTCCCGACGGTCGACGGGGTAGCACTCTCGGCGGGGTTGTCGGCGGGGAGTTCGGCGGCATCACTTTCCTCCTCGCTTTCCTCATGTTTGACTTGACAAACATGGATTTGAGATTGGGGAGAGGTTTTGTGGCAAGGATTCTTCCTCTAACATCATCAAGAGTGGGATCCAGTCCAATCAGAAACTTCAATACTCTCTTTTTCTCAATAATGTCCTTATAAAGGGCAACATCCTTGACATCATTCCAGGAGTGAGTTTCCAGCATATCTAGGTGTTGCCATGCTGTTAAGGGTCAATTTGTAGTGTTTTATAAGGATATATTTTATATCAATATTCCCCATATATGGATGTTTTTCGTAGAATTCGAGCTTATAATCGATTAATTGAGAGAATGACGTTTTGAATAGTTAAAATGCAAAATCGAGTAAATATCGTGGTTTTATTATCTATTTTGTATGGTTTTACGTTTTGCTCGGTTTTGTCATCTTTTAGGTGCACAAATGTGGAATGGAAGAGGTCTAAATGATGTTTGATTGAAGATTAAAGTGGAAAGAAAGAGATATAAGAGGATGAAGATGAAATAAAGCATGGGAAAATCACGAAAACGACTCATAATACGACGGGCTAATCAAAAAGGCGTTTTCTGAAGAAGAGTCCTTAATGAAAGTTGTAGAGTTTTCCGAGAGTTTTTTTTGGACATTCGGATCATAATTTTTGGAGGTCTACAACTCAAGATATGAATTTTAGAAGTTTTATTCCAATAAATATCTAATCGAACGGACGTCCAGGAGGTCACTGTAGCAGCCGACATACATAATTTTTTCAGCCACCTTAGCTTATTCTATAAATAGCAGAGCAGCCTTTACCCTAAAATCATCCCAATAATTCATTATTTACATTCAGCCGCAAATCACAGCAGCAGCGGCCAACTTGGCTTCCAAGGCCGGTCACCCGAGCCTTGTGCTCGGGTGATCCGGGTTAGATTAGGATGTCGTTTTTCTTCCGTTTTCGATTCATGGATTCAATCATGTACCAAAATACGTGAGTTTATTTATTTAATTTATTCAGTCCTTATTCGTTTTTTTATGATCTTTAATTTATTTTGTATCGTTCTATGATTTTGATGCTATGATGTGAATTAGATCGAGAGATCAGTTTGCTATTGATACGTTTACAACATACGGAAGTTGCGTAGACTAGATCACCATAGAAAGATAGGATTTTTAATCATTAATGATGACAAGTTAATTGGTTAATTATCTAGGTTGTTAGATTCTAAAATACGAGAGTTAACCTGAATCTACACCGAGTTTTGTTTGGTAAATCGATCTCCACATTCGGAAGATGAGAGATTGATAAATTGGACTCACTAAGGAATTAGGAATCCATAGCTTGAGATTAAATTCACTAAGGAATTAGGGATTTGTATCTCGTGTAAAGGTGAAACCACAATTTGAATTGAAATCATGAGATGAAATAGGATTGAAATCACTTGGTTTGTGCACTGTTTGATCCCATGTATCTTTAGTTTAGTTTAGGTTGTGTTATTTTATTTCGTAGGTTAGATTTATTTTAATTGCTCTTTCGTTTATTTTATTTGTTCTTTCGTTTATTCGTTTTTCCTAAGTAACAATTGAAAGGAATTAGTGAAATTAGATTCAACATCCCTTTTCCCTGTGGATCGACCCCTTACTCACTTCGCTCTACTATCAATTACCCGGTATTCGGCCGGTTAGGAGTTAGTTTTGCATGGTAGTTAGGATTTATAAATTTTCTTTTATTTAATGATGCAAAATCCCTCCAACACATGCCCTAGACAGTTGGTTGAAGTATTGAGTTACAGACATATCTCCTTGTCTGCAGTTTTGGATCTGAGCTTCAAGTTCATACACTTCTGATGTATTGTCTTTCTTGGAGTACAGATCCCTGGCATTATCCCAGATTTCCTTTGCAGTATCATACATCATAAAGTTCTCACTAATCTCTTTTGTCATTGATCTTGTGAGAATGGTCATGACTTGATTATTAGTAGTGTCCCATGCTTCAAATCCTGGGTCATCTTCGGCGAGGGCGGGTTTAGAGCCGGACGGGTATCCCATCTTACCGTGTCCAGAGATGTACATTTTCATAGACCTTGACCATAGCAAGTAGTTATTGCCATCAAGTCTATGATTAGTATAAGATGAAGATTCGGTGACCCGGTCTGTGAGGCAAACTGGGACTCAACTGAGGGTGAGGAAGCTTCAGATAATGAAGACATCTTGATTCAGCAGGGTACTGAGAATTTGCAGCGGATTCAGGAGTTTCAGGCTCTGATACCATGAAGAGAGTTTGAGAAAGTAAATATTACTTGAGTAAACTTCAACTTGTTTATTCATGTTGAAAGAATTTGTATAAATAGATACAAGAGAGGATCCTAGCTAGTAAAAGTAAAAGTAACTAGAGCCGGCTAGAAATAAATGCTAGAGTCGGCTATGTCTATGCTATTACATAATAGGACACAAGGTAGTTACTTTATGACTTTTAGGACATATTAATTGTTTATTCAATACAATTAATATGTCTCTTGATACCTAAGTAACATGTTACAATGTAACGTGTTATTAGTATAATAACAAAGTAATATCAACCAATATATTTCCACAGTAAGTGGGAACTCTTAGCGGCCAACCGTACTTCTACGGTCAACGGAACTATCGTGGCTGAGTTTTATGCTAACCTTGCTGCGAATCCTGCTGGAGCAGCCAAAGGTTCTATGCCCGTCCGTGGTAAGAAACTCACTTTTTCAGTGGAGGTTATCAATAATTTCTTTGGTATTCCTGAGATCCTAGCCGAGACCCTCTTTTCTAGTGTTTGGAACTTGACGATGACGGGAATCTGTGGGCTAAGGCTCGTGAGGCTAAAACTTATCTCTGTCCGTCCGCCACGTGGGTAAATAAGCATTTTAAATATGGTCAGGCGACTAAGGATGTGAGGGTGATGAAACATTTCATTAGTCATAATATCATTCCCTCTCACTAGATTAACACTTTTAATTATACCGAGTCTTGCCTAGCACTTGCCATTTTCACCGATTTACCTATGGATGTTGGGTACTACATGTATCAGGGAGCAGTGGACTTCGCCATGAATCGTCGTGTGAATGGCAACATGCCTCTACCCTGGCTGATTCATGAGCTTTGTGTTCTTGCCTCGGTCTCTGCTTTGTCTGATGATCATTTGTTCACGCCAGTCACTCTCAAGATTGGACCTAGTATCCCAGAGAACGTCAAGCCGTCTGATCCCTCTCCCGAAATCCCTGTCTCAGCTAGTGCTCCTCCCGTTGATGTCCCTTCATCCGATCCGCCTACTTCGTCGCGTCCTCATGTTCATGATCCAACCGTGAGAGCTAGGCTTGAGAGTTACTTGAGTCTGAGATGGCAGCTGTGCGTGGAGCCTTGGTGGCGGCTGACACGAATTCGAGGTTAGGTTTTGAGAGTGTGCTTCGTGGTTTGAATGATTTGAGGATTGGTTCCCGTGGTCATCGTTCCTTTGATGAGGTTTGTCATCCTGGTTATGCGGATCGAGCCGACGATTTTGATACACCCATGGAGGATGACTATCCGACCCCTGTTTGGATTCTGCCTTTCCCTAGACCATCTGTCATTCCTGGTAGCGCTTCGGCCTTTTCTTCTGCAGGTACATGTTCGGCTGGTGGTGGTTTTGCTGCTTTTGCAGGATCGAGTTTGTCAGGTTCGATGATTACGTCCATTGGTGGTGGAGCTGGCAGTTCATCCTTTCAGTCGATGCTATCCGCTGGTTTTCTGTTTTTTCCTATTCAGATGCTGTCCAACCCTTTTGCGGCTGATGATCAGGGTGCTGGTTTGTTTCATCCTTCGACGACCCCACCTACCAGTGCGATTTCTCCTTTGGCTGCTCATGTGCTTATTGATGAGGATGATGATCAAGAGCTCCTCACTGTTTCTCTTTCTGCTCCTGCCTCTTCTGCTGATGTCGTTTAGTGCTTTTGTTCACCAGACTTTGTTTGTTTGACTGTCTAGCCGTGTGGCTTTATTTTATTTCTACAGTTGTGTCGTTTTGTTGAACTATTTTGTTGTTTTGCCTTTTGTTTGGATGCTGCAACTGTTGTTTCATTTTGGGATTGTGCTTTTTGTTCAAGGTACTACTGGTGTATTGAAGTTTTTGTTCTTGTTGTCTGCCCAGAATTGTTAAATTATCTGTGCTTAGCTCCTTGTGTAGTGATAATTGTAACTTTTCTTGCGTTTATGTCTGTCCAGGTGTAATGACCTGCGTCATTGCCTATTGGCGTGAGTCATGGCCTTCTGCCATGTTGACGCACGCCATCCTTTGTGACGCACGCCATTACCTTTTGTCCGTATCTTGCACACACTTCAACCTTGGCGTACGTCAATCTGCACTTGACGCGCATCAACCGACTTGACAACCATCAGTCACGCCTCTGCCACAACAGAACCCTAGGATCAGGCTTTGTTCCCTTTGACGCACGCCATGATAGGCTTGGCGCGCGCCATGTACACGTTTCCAGCCTATTAAGTGTCTCAAACCCTAAAATATTCTATTTTAACTCCACCACTGCCTCTCTCATTCTTTCCCTCTCTTTTACCCTCTTTTCTCCTGCTGCAACTTTCACCATGTCCTCTCCTCAAGATAATCATCCCGTGCTTTTCTTTGACATGGCTGGTGCAGATGCCGTGCACAACTACACCGAACTCTTCAGTCGTCGTCCAATTCTTTTGGAACGAGGGATTAACTCCAAGAAGCTTTCAGATTTGATTGTGTATCGCATAGAGTGGGGAGGTTGGAATCATTTGGTCGCACCACCGCGGGGGCGCATCAATGAGACTGTTGTTCGTGAGTTTTACGCCATGTTGTCAGTTGAGCCTGACGAGAGATCCACTAATTCGATCATGGTTCGTGGGATTGAGGTGCCCTTCCACTGGATGGATATCAATGATGCATTTCGCCTCTCTTCCACCATCATTGCTCCTCATCAGCATTACGAGATCAAGTGGGGTCTCAACAACATTGGTAGTTTCATGGCTCATCTCTCTACTACTACTGCTGCGCTTTTTCCGGGACGGGAAGGTCCTAGGGTGGACTATTCGGTTTCTGCTCTTTCTTCTCAGACGCGGGTGTGGAAGCGTTTTGTCAACAACTGCATTCTCCCAACAGATAAATTCGAGCAGATGACGGACAACGAGTTGCTTCTGCTTTACGCAATCAGGCGCAAGGTGTACATCAATTGGGGTAAGCTAATCCATCAAGCTGCATGGTCCTATGCTAGGCCTACGTGCACTTTTCCATTCATCCCCTTTGTGTGGCTGATCTCACACTTGTGCACTCATGTTGCCCGAGTCCCCGCCTTCTCTCACGATGAGTATTTCCCGAGTCCGGTAGCACGTCGCGGTCTGGTTCCCCGAGATATGCTTGGTGTTGCCCCATCTTCTGATGAGTCTGGTGCTGAATTTGATGTCGAGTTTGAGTAGTTTGAGTGTTTGTTTGTTGGTTGGTTGTACTGTTTGCCGTTTATTTAGTTATCTTTTGATGTTGCCTTGAATCCTTGTCGCATTTTCCCCTTGAATGTTTCAAACAATGCTGTTGCCATTTGAATAATGTAATATATTTGTGTTTCAGTATGATTTTGCTTTTGATTTTGCTTGTACAAATTTCATTTTGATTATTACCCCCATGCCATGCAAACCCTCCCTTTTCTTTGAGTTTTTCCGCTATTGACATACGTCAAAATTGCTTTGACGCACGCCATATCCCTTGCTTATGGGAATGACGCACATCACAACACTGCTGGCGCACGTCACTTTTGGAGGTAAATCTCTCTGTATAGCAATTGTAACTTTGGCGCACACCATTTTGATGTAGGCGTGCGTCACCAATGCATATACCCCAGATTTGCACTAATTTGTTTATAGTCATCTCGTACGATTTGCTCTTGTTGATTCCCCGTTGTTTCCCTCACTGTATTTTCACTACTCACTTCGCATTGAGGACAATGCAGACTCATACGTGGGGAGTGGGAGTACAATTAGTCTAACAACGGGTAATGTCTTTAATTATTTGAGAAAAGCTTAGCTTTGATCATCTCCGAGAAATTTGGAGCCGTATAAATTATCTTTTGGCATAAATTATGATCTTGTAATTGATAGAGCGAGTTTTTCAATAAAACGAGTAACTTTGACGAAACATAGGTGCATGTTATTTACTAATCTTTGTAGGTAGTGTGATACTTTGTGCACGTATATTCTGAATTCAGTGTTAACAAACAACTTGTCCTGAATTTGTGCATGCATACTCCAGCTTGCATCTTGAATTTAGAAATGTCATTCATTTGAGACGAAATAACAGGTGTTTGGAATCGGAATAGCGATGACGATTTTTGGCATTACTTTGATTCAACCATAGCCAAATGGCCTACCTGAACGTGAATTTCCCTTTTTGTCCCCGTCTTAACCTTGTAGAGTGGCAAGACCCCACTCGAACTAGCCGTTCATATTTAGCCTCATTATAATCCGACCCTTACCCAAAATTTTGGTCTACATTCCATTGGCCTCCCGCAAGCATAGCAAAAGTCTAGTATTTGTGAAAGCGGTGGTTGGGATTAAGAGTTGGATGGAAATGCTAGTAGGTTGAGAGGGCTTCTTGTGAAGTCGGTTTGGAAACCATTTGAAAAAAAAAACAACAACAACAGTCTCTTTTATTTTGTATATATCGCAAATTGTAAATACATCTTTAAATAATGAGTCATTGAAGGCAATTTTGAAGCAAAATGTATGATCTTTTGTGATGAGAAGGTGGGAAGTGATTAATGTTGAAATTTGGTGTCACGGATGAGAAGGTGCAGATTCTTGTTATCTTGCCTTATTCTTTTGATTATCCTTTTATTTCCTTCGGTTAGCCACTACCCTAGCCTGAGCGTTACAAGCCGATTTGTCAACTACCTGACCTAATTCCTTGATTCCGAGTGCCTCATTAGTGGAGATTGATCTCATTCCTAAACTTTTGGTTGCATGTTTTGAGTAAGGTTTGCATGAATTCATGTTTGTTAGTTGATAACAAGCTCGACGAATATTCACTCACACACTCCACTACTTCCTTAGATCGTGGAGAACATGTCCTTATGATTTTGATAGGTTGCGTCGTCTAATTGGATTCTCAATTCTTGAGGTTGCATGATCGTATTTTTGTGTTTCTAGATAACCTTATCGCTCTAGTTGCTCGAGGACGAGCAAACGCTAAGTGGGGAGTGGTTGATGTAAGTCAACCTGATGATATAATTTCTGATAATTTACCCCATTTTCTAATGCAATTAGCGATATTTTGATATCAACTTGAGCAATTTGAATGATGATTGTAACCATATTTTGTGTACATAGATCTTTCAGATAAACCATGTTTTTAGTTGTATTATATTAGTTATTAGCCGATTTTGTTATCAGATTTACACATGGTATCTTTGTGTCTATTTTGCAGCACAGATATCACGGTGGGAAGTGGATTCTGACCTTAGGATGGCCTTTGATTCTTTTGTGATGATTTTGTGCCGTAGCAAGGATTTCAACCCTAAGGATTATTGATACACATTAGAGGGTTCAATCCAAGCCAGCTGGGAGAATAAAATGATGATTTTGTGATTTTATATATTGATGACCTGCGCCATGTCACAATGACCCGCGTCAAAAAGTGGTTGAGTAATTAATGCAGATGTCATTCAGTCAGTCACCACTATTGGACATGACGCGTGCCAAAAAGCTATGACCTGCTCCATCAGTGCAAATTTGGGAATGATGTGTGCCAATATGGGATGACGCGAGTCAAGTGTGCAGAGTCAGAAAAGTTTAATCTCTTTTATTCTTCCATTCACATTATTATCAAAAACACACTTGATCTTCAACATATCATCCATCTTGCATGCAAAAACCCCACCCCAGGCTCTTATAGCCAAATTCTTGTAGAAATTAGCTTTTGGTTATCATTGTAACTATTAAGAATCTTAGTTTAATTTCTATCACTTTTGGTTGGAGTTTGAAGACATAAGTTTGTAACTCCATTGAAGGTTTTGGACCTTGGATGAAGATACCAATTTCGAGTTTTGCTTTTGATTGGTAACTCTTAATCTTTACTTTGATTCAAGTACTCTTATGATTATGAATGTTAGCTTTGTTATGTTAATGTCTGTAGTTATGTGTGGCTAGGTTTTTCTAGCCAAGATTATGTTGTAGTAGTAGTTCATCCTCTTATGATTGATTGGGAATGATTGTTTATGTTGTTAGTTTTGATTGTTGTGAAGCTTTGCCTACTTGTTTGCATTGTTTGTTGACATTGGAGTAATTGCCTAGTGTTAGCACTTTACACGTTTAACTAATACCGAACGGAGATGTTAATTGTGGGAAGAGGGTAGGTGAACCGGAAGGTAAAATCGACCTCTTCGAGGCATTCGATTTCTTATCCGGGGATAGTTGGCTTTGCCATTGCCTTCACGGGCGTAGCATACCGAATCATTAGGTTTAGGGCACCTAGACCAAGGAGGAGGTAGAGAGCAATTTCATTCACTCGTATGAGGGGGAATTGCTTGTTTAGGAATGCACCGCTTCACACTTTCAAACACGAATTTTAGGTAGGTAGGAAGTCGTTCCCATGGCATTGCAAGAGGATAGCTAGTCTACGCATTATCTTGGTTAGCTTCTTTTATAATTTACCATCCTCGTTAATTCAGCATTTTATTTATGCAATAGATTAACCTTTCACCAATTTGCGACCTAGATCGAATTAATATAGACTTTTTAGTGTGTGACCGTAATTGGAGTGCACAGTCCCCGAGGAGACGACCTTGACTCACCAAACTAGACTACAGTCGACCCGGTACACTGCCGGTTAGATTGGACACCTCGGTTTGGCCGCATCAACGTACTAAACCACTATTCAAAGCTCGAATCCGAGATTCGACTACTATTGACTTGTGATAACCTGACTTGCCATTGTCCAAGAAAGACTCTATCCTATTTTCTCTATATCCGAAGATTTAGAGAATCATTCCTGAGAGGTAGGGTAGGACTATTCGCGTTAAATGTTGCATATGTATATGCAAGATCATCTTAACCAATAAGACGGATGGGATAGCCAATGACTCATTCTTGTGAATTTGACCGAATCAAATTCTTAGAATATAGTCCAATTCTCTCATCCAGAGAATCTTGGCATGTCAGTTTCCGACTTTAGATAGCACACCCATGTTGTTTCCAACCGTTTCAGTGTTATCATTCATGAACACTAATACTACTACTTCACCTATATTGATATCCAGTCTACAAAAGACTTATCAATATTCTGGTCAAGTCCACATATTTTAAAACATGTGACTTTAAAAGATCGAGAGGTTCTCTTAATTCCACAAAGGATATAAGCCCCGGAAGTCATCCTGCTGTTTAAACTAACCAAGACCCTTCTGTTCCGAATGAATCCAGACTCTGTTTTTCGGCAAGAAAGTCTCAGGGAATCACCCCTATTTTCTGCTTTCTAACGAAACCCAGCAAGACTGAGTGGTGAAAGAGTTCAAGGTCTGGTTAAATCTCTACTTGTCAGGGAATCATCCCTATACCACTCAGCTTTGCGCTTAAAGTTTAAAATTTCCTATTCATTTGACTCTTTTCCGTGTAGATCCAATTGCTCCCACTAGGCGCGGTTCTATAAGAGGCTGAACAGAACTAGAGTACCTAAACTCCATTCACAGGGTTAAGGCTTTCCAACCAACCTATATGACCAGAATCCTATACAGCCCACTAAGAGCCATAGGTTATCAATCACCCCAGCAAACTATAAAGTCCACAAAACCATAATTGGTCAACGGTTAAACCATACTCCAACTGCATTTTGGGTGGATTGACATTCTGATCTAGTAGTATTTATCAGTGTAACCACCAACAACCGATGTTGGACATGGTCTGATTAAATCAGATAGTAACTACCTTTGGGTAACCGTACTCCAAGGTTTAAGGCTGTTACTTTTAGATTCTATCAGAAGCCTTGTGACAGTTCAACTCTCACTTTCTGATCTCCAGAATCTTATAACCAACCTTCACTCGTCTCATTAAGGCATTTCACGAACAGTCAAAGTCTGAACGTATGCGCAACATCTCCAGTCCTACCTTCTAGCATTAAATGCTAAATGCCTACATTTACGGAAGTTGTGTGAACCGAGTTCACTCCTTATCCATAAATTCACTAGCATATTCTAGGTAGACTTCTCGGTTTACATTATAATGTTAACCGTTATTTTGCAACCAATTATCTTAATCAAGTTCAGCAGTGTATTGTAGCACATCAATAACTATATAGGGCAAGTCTATGGTTTCTTCCTCAGTGAGAAACATTCTACTAGGAGGCAGGCCGAGCATCCGTCCCAAGACTATACGATCTCCTATTTCTGAGCATGGAATACTCTATTCTCTGCTCAAATCAGAGACTCCTCCTCGTATTCTTTTGATAAACTAAATCGTGTTTCGAGTAGTTATCAGACAAAATGTCACCACTCAAAAGCTCCCATTAGCTTGTATCCTTCACTAGACCCTGAAGGTCATTGTGAACAAGCTACGTTACTTCTTCAGATCTATTAACCTTTTCTAATAGAAAGGAAGCTTAGTCATTGTTCCTTTGAGGCAGTGTTCCGAGACCGGGAGATAGGAATCACCCTTAGCCAGTCATTAGGTCTTATCTCTAGGATATATGCACTAATTAATAGATTTTGAAGAATCGTTTATCTTAATACGGAAACCGTTTGCCAATAATAGTTTAAGACATGTTACATATACATTTTCAGCATTTCTTAGTTGTTCTGACTTTATCAAAGAAAAGTCTGAGTCTCGGATTCATACTACAAATGTCATATTCACTTTCTATGAGGCAACAATACATCGAGTTGAAAGTGAATCCATTTGTTTCAACGAATTTGTAAACAGAAAAATAAATTTTTTTGTGATATTCATGGATAGAATCCGAAATTCATTTCATTATATCACTCCCACTATTCTAGCTGAAATTACTGCCTGTTGTTACTCTATTAATCGTTAATGCACAGCTTCCTTGTTCTTCAAAAGAACTAAGCTACCGAGTCAAGTTACTCGGTTAAGAAAGTCGCTAAGGATTCATTGGTTAGTGATCCGAAATCACTTTCCTTATCCTATACTTTCTTTATTTAATGTTTCAGTTTAGCCTCAAAACTTCAATTAAGATGATTAACACTTATAGACATTCTTTCCCATTCTGAACTTTCCTTAAAAGGAAATAGTCTTGAACTAGCAGTTCGTATAAGTAGACACTACTTGTGAACTTTGGGATGTCTAATGAAAGCATTACCCAGTGGGACTAATTTTCTAATAAATTAGAAAAACATAAGACAAAAGCTCCCACTAGTTTATCGGTTTCAAATACCGTCTAACTAGCGACACTTTAATTTGTGATTCTCCAATTTTTCTATTAGAAAATTTCTCGTGTAGATACTACACAATTAAAATTCACTAGAAGAATTTTATCGTCCCAATCATCTTTCTAACTGACTACAGTCGTCTCTCGTTCAACACGATTGACAACCGTGACATCCTTATTTATGTCACATAAGTTCTGAATGCTCAAAATATCTCTTCTGAAAAATTAATGAACGATTAATAAGTACAACGTTCTAGTTACTTAGCACTTTTTAACGAAGTCATAACTAGTCAATTTTACACTAGCCGTCTAGCACCTTAGAGAGATGTATAAAAGTTGTAAATAAAATTGACAGAATAAATCCAAATCATACACTACTAATAAATTTTAGGAACTATAAACTAAATACTTATAGTCTATCCTACCGTTCCAAGGATTTAATCTAATACCTCAGTGCCGCCTTAGGGTAGGTCAAAGAGGTTTCGATTAATATTGAAGATCAGATTGAGAATCGAACATCTCATTTGTGATCGTCAATCACCTTTCCTTTTTCAGCCAAGGTATTACCAAAATACCCTTTATGAGTGTGACCTACTATTTCAGAATTTTAGGTAGACCCCGAGTATGCCGCCTTAGGGTCGGTCAGTGACCCGGCGAGTACCCAAAATCCTATCCTTTCGGAGACCAAGCCTTGAATTTTGATAGCGGTGAAGGCCTTTCTTAGGGGGCCGAAATCAAAGCCGGCACAAGGCGTCACCATTCTCTCACGGTGCTTGAGTCAACAGTAGAGACTGTGGGGTCGGCTGTCGCCTCTCCCACTCCCACTCAATATTTTGAAAAAGTGGTGGGTTTACTGATCACGTTTTTTGGACTTGATGTTACATTAAGGAACAATAAATCATAGGCCCGAATGGTGTCGGTTATGTGGGCTAGCCCACCCGACCTATTCGTTGGAACATATGTGGCCGTCGGACGGGTCAAGACTAGAGGAGCTCCGTTGAGCCTTAGTGGCTCTTCGGATGGCTCAGCCTTGCCGGACCCCCGTGCAAACGCCACACGTGGAGGGTGAAGTTGATCGAGCCGTAGTTATTGTTGACCACCCAACCATGGTTAAACCACTTTCGAACCATGTTTGCCCGTGATTATCCAATCCTTAAACAACAAAACTTTCACGTAGATACTACGGAACAAAAAACGTAATCTCGTCTAGGTAAGGTGGAATTCACCGAGAATCCAACACCTTAACCACGAGGTTTCGGGATTTTACTCCCTATGCTTTCGCAGAGTGTGATTCACCGAGAATCCATCACCCAACCTCGACGATTGAAAAAACCCGTGATCCTCGGTTTTTACCCTAATTAGTTTCTAATTAATATCAAACAATTAATTAAAACTAATTGCGTGTTTTATACATGCCTAACTAATTCCTCGAATTAATTTCTACATGTATGCATATGGAGTGGAATTCATGATATGATGCATGTCATGGCAATTTTCCGGTTCTACACATACAATCTAAACATGTATTCTAGTGCGGAAAATAAACACGGAGATGGACCGGTGACACCCCTGTATCTAACCTAATAGAAAATAAATAACCAAACCCTAACTAGGGTTTACAACTTTCTAACATAATCTGCAGCTGTTCAAATTCTTCGATGATCGGGAAACCAAACGAATTCGGATCGTGACGAAACTTTCTAGATCTGTTCTTCACTCCTTGGGCTTCAATATGGACGGTTGGATCGGATTTTTGACTTGTCAATTTTCTCCAGTGAGCCACCTAACTTGCTGCTGAATCTGTCTCTTACAGCAGCGCATCAGTGCCTTCCCGAGGCCGATCGGGAATTGACATGAAACCCGATCGACCTAAAGTGTTTATGACATGTCTAAAACTCCACTTTTATTAATCTGACCGGTTGGATTTGCGTTTCCACGGTCCAAACTCTTCCAGAAATTCGAGGAAGTCACATCTAGGGTTTCTGTGAATCCTGCGTTTTTCTGTTATAGCAGCCACTTTATTGCAACTAACGGATATTGAGAGGGACTCCGAACGACCCCAAATTTTGATGGATTTTTTTGCAACTTTTAATCTTGATTCTGACCGGAGGGACAGTGGTTTCAACGGCTCGATCAACGGTAAAAACGAAAAAACTAAACAGCTACTAAACAGATCTACTTTCTGGAAATTAAAATTGCAATAACAAATAAATTACATAATTTCCTATACACATATGAACGAATTTTCATCATTTAAAAGAGTTTACAATAGATCTAACGGGTAAACAGTGCCAACCCCCAATCCATCTCTTCAATCACAACAACTAATCATTATCAATGCATAAAACAATAAATAAAATTTATCTACATGCAATTCCACTCCTTTAAATCGTTTAATTATGATTATGACTATATAAATCGTGAAACCTGTCTCCGATACCACATGAAGGATGTAGGATCTTAGATCTAAACGAATTAGATCAACACGCAGCGGATGGATCATGATTTATATATCACAATACATAAATAAAGGATTTAAACTACTACAAGGGTGTTAAGATTATGTTACCAATATCAGGAAGAGTAGCCTTGATCTTCCGATGTGTTCTCCAAACGGCGGTTGGTGGACACTCTTCTTGATAAACGAACCTCCTTGATATGCAACACCAAGAAAAAGTAAGAGTTTTTCTACTTCTAAAAACCCTAGACAAGAAAACTAATTTTTTCTCTCTTTTTAAGTGTGTAGGTCGAATTTTTTGCCTTGACAATACCCTTGGAATAACTCTCCTTTTATAGGAGAGTAAATCCTTTGTCTCCAAGTATTAATTAATTAAATAAATAAATAATTAAACAAAATTAAAAGATATTTTCCTTAATGACTAATTGTGACAAGTACCGACCAATAGGAAATCAAATAACAAGTCATCCAACAAATCATATAATAAGAATATCTTTTATTTTCCATAACACAAGAAAATTAATTCTTGTGCTAAATAAACTCAAATTGGTGCCACACATTAGGTGTTGTCTTTTATGTGTATTATATTATTTAGTCCAACAAAATAATATCCATGCATATCAATTAATTAGCTCAGCCAATTAATTATCACTGAGGCCCAAATAAACAAGAATATCAGCCCGAATTATAGAAGCCACATCGGGGACCATGGACCTATAACCAGTAGCTCCAAAAATTAATTATTCATCGAACTTAATAAGTACATTAATTATTAATTCCGGGATTACGCCACCATTAACCCGAAACTGAACTCTACCGATTATAGATGTATACTTATACACAACCCATAGAGTAAATAAGCGTCCATTGATATAATCACTATATACGGATTACCCCTCTATAGATTGTCCATTCTGAGTAGGAAGTCTCCTTGAACCCGACTCAGAATATCTTATCCTTATTTATCATTAACCCCCTGATGATCAATTAGTTCACATATCTGACTAGTTATCAATTAGTCTAATATGATCTCGGCCGATCGATCACTTTCTTAGGGTTAACAAACAAGGGGACTGTCTCTCTACTTCCCGCAGGAAAGAATGGATTCCATGTCGGTGAAAATCAGAACTACTCACTCATCAGGTGATAGTGCCAATGAGAAGTGGCTTGGAACACATATTTAAGTGAAACATAACTAACACATCAAACAATACCCCGAGACAAGCAGCACCCTGTGATCACCTCAGGATTAAGGTTGATCCATATATGATCATCTAATGATTTAATAAGATTAATCGATTACGGAATTATATCGAGAAATTCAGATTAAATCGGCCTAGTCCTATATGAATGCCATCATATATAAATGCCCCACGTAGGTACCCTCCACCGATAGTCCGGATAAGACTATCACACCCTAAGGTGTTCTGGGTGCATTATTGGTGTTTTAATCAAGAGACCCTAAACTCTAATTAAGTTCACCACGGACTTACAGTTTATGTATATCACCACTAACTCAATCCTCACGTGCATGCCATACACTGAGTTAAGCGGTTACATACTGATATACTAAGGGTTTGCAGCAGTGTATTACTTACAAGCACACAGCAAGTAATAAGGTGAGATAAATTCTATTATAAAAAACAATAACACAAATTGTCTTTCGGGCACTACACCTAACAATCTCTAGTCCTATTTCATTTGGTTTAATTGTTAAAAAGGAATTATATGAAGTAACATACAGCAACATCAACGGAAGGTTGCCAACATACAACAACATCAACGTATTGACACACAAATGCAGAAACAGTCAATACATAGCGACATCAATCCGGTAACACCCAATACATAGCAACATCGATGCAGTCACACACAATCTATGTTTGTACTCAACATCATGTACTAACATATGTAGTAACACATGTCTTTTTCATCATGTAATAACACCACTATGCAACCAATCCACACAATGTAGTTACACTAAGTAACACGTAGTAAAATCAACATCATGTAGTAACACATGTCTTTTTCCTCATGTAGTAACACCACTATGAACTCTTTATAAGATGTAGTAACGCATAATATAGTAACACAGTGAAAGTACAAAAATCTAGTAACACGTATTTCACGCTTGTTTTGTGATAAATATGATTACAACTAAATATGCTTCTTCTCCACTCAATTTCACCTTCAAAATGTATGGCATATTTTTTTAAAGGAAAAAGCCAATACTTAATGATATGTAGCAACATGACATGCAATCAATTTCACTATACACCCAATCTGATTCATAATCATAAGGTGTAGTACTATAATTATGCTAAGACGTAGTAACACCATAATGTGTATACAATGACTGTTGTCTTACTCATAAAACATGAGCACAATAGCTTCTAGCTGCTATATACTCAGCTTCAGATGTTGATGTTGAGATTGAGTTTTGCTTTTTGCTAAACCATGACACAAGTCTATTTCCTAGTAACTGACATGTGCCTGAAGTACTTTTCCTGTCCACTTTGGATCCAGCATAATCTAAGTCTGAGTAGGATATCAGCTTGAATTCTCCTTCTTTTGAATACCATATACCTACTCCAGCTGTGTCTTTTAGAAACTTCAAGGTTCTTTTGACAACTGTAAGGTGAGTTTCTTTAGGTCTGGTTTGAAATCTGGCACAAACACCAACTGCAAAGGATATGTCTGGTCTACTTGCTGTGAGGTAAAGTAGACTTTCAATCATTCTTCTGTAGAGAGTCTGATCCACATCCTTTCCATATTTGTCTTCATCTAATCTGATGTGGGTTCCAATAGGTGTTACGATTCCAGCACTATTCTCAATTCCAAACTTTTTGATAAGTTCTCTTGTATACTTGGTTTGATGAATGAATATTCCTTCATCCATTTCTTTCACTTGTAATCCGAGAAAGTAATTCTGTTCTGCCATCATACTCATTTGAAATTTGCTCTTCATCAAACTTGCAAATATTTCACAGAGTTGTTCATTTTTAGATCAAAAAATGATATCATCAACATAGATTTGAACTAGGAGAGTACTTTCAACAACTTTCATTCTAAAAAAGGTTTTGTCAATGGTTCCTTTGGTAAAGCCATTGTCTACTAAAAACTGATATAGAGTTTCATACCAAGCTCTTGGTGACTGCTTCATTCCATAAAGAGCTTTTCTCGGTTTGAAAACTTTATCAGTGTGATCATTAAATTCAAATCCTGGTGGTTGTTGTACATAGACTTATTCTTCAAGTACTCAGTACAAAAATGCACTCTTAATGTCAATTTGGTACACTTTGAATTTCTTATGAGCTGCAAAGGCAAGAAATAATCCGATTGCCTCTAAGCTTGCTACTGGAGCATAAGTTTCATCGAAGTCTATCCCTTCAGCTTGTGAATATCCTTTGCCTTCAAGTCTTGCTTTATTGCGGACAATGTTTCCATCCTCATCAAACTTATTTCTGAATACCCATTTGGTGCCTATTATATTGACATGATCTGGTCTTTTCACCAACTCCCATACTTGATTCCTTTCAAATTCATTGAGTTCTTCTTGCATGACTAGTATCCAATCTGGAACTTTTAAGGCTTCTTCTATCTCCTTTGGTTCAGTTTGAGATAGAAAGCATGCAATCATAGCATCTAACTGATTCCTTGTGTGAACTCATTGTTGAAAATCACCAATCACCTGTTCTTCAGGGTGATCTCTCATCCATTGATGTATTGGGGTTGCATTATAGTTTCTTCTTTTGTTGAACTGGTTCTTCATGAAATTCTTCTTGATCTGGGATTTGATTTGCTTGATCTTGATTGTCTTGAACCTGGTCAGTTTCATGTTGTTCAGCTATAGGTTCTGCATGTGGAAACTGAGACTGATCTTGATGTGAAGATTCTAAAACTTAACCTTCCAAAGTCAACAAAAACTAATTCAGATGTTTTTGGTAACTGAGACTGAGAAACTGGTTCCTGTTTATCTTCAATTGTATCACCAGTGAAGTTTGGTTCATGAAAAACTACGTGTATAGATTCTTTATGCTTGAGTGTCCATTTGTTCAGTACTCTAAAGGCTTTGCCGACACTTGAATATCCCAAAAATATTCCTTCATCAGCTTTGGGCTGATCTTTTCCATTTTGTGGATAAAACATTTGCTTCTAAAGGCATGAAAGTATGAGACATTAGGTTTCCTTCCATTCCAAATCTCATAGGGTGTCTTTTGTTCATAAGAGCTCTGTTTTTTGTGTATCAAGCTATGTTTACTACTTCTGCCCAATAACTTTCTGGTAATTTTGATTCATGATAATGGTTCTCCTATCTTATTTGAGAGTTATGTATCTTCTTTCTGCTACCCCAATCTGTTGAGGTGTTGTTGTGGATGCAAGCTGATATAACACTCCATTTTCTCTATAATATTCAATGATTATATTGTTGAGAATCAGATCTTATCATGACAACTGTTACACCTTTTAGATTTTGGAGTCTCTTGAGAAGTTCTATGAGTTGTTGCTTGGTTTCACTTTTCTTAGACAAGAAAATTACCTATGTATATCTTGACTAATCATCCATCACTACCAATGTGTACTTCTTTCCACTGACACATATAGGTCTAACTAGTCCAAATAAGTCCATATGTAGAAGTTCTAGGACTCTTGTGGTTGAATGCCGAGATTTTGTCTTGAAACTGTCTTTCACTTGCTTTTCATTTTGGCAAGCATCACATAAGCTATCCTTCTTGTAAGAAATCTCAGGTAAACCAATTACTAATTCCTTTTTGACCAGTGTGCTGATGTAATCAAAGTTGAGGTGACTCAATTTCTTATGCCATAGCCAGCTGATTTCTGATTTGGTATGGGCAAGTAAACAAGTCTCTGAGACTGATGTTGCCCAGTCCACAACATACATGTTGTCTTTCCTTCTTTCAGGAAGAACTACTTGATATACTGATTCTTTGACAATGATGCAAAATTCTTTATCAAATGTGACTTTATATGCCATGTCACAGAATTGACTTATGCTGAGAAGATTGTAGTGGAGTCCTTCAACATATGATACATTCTTGATTGTAAGTCCATTTCTGATCAAGGTTCCATATCCTTTTGTATATCCAAGTATGTCCTTACATCCAAAGTTGACTTTTCGTCCATCCTTGGCAACAAAATCAACTAGACAGTCTTTGCTCCTTGCCATCTGTCTTGAGCAACCACTGTCAAAGTACCATATATCCTACAAGACAATTTAAAAGGTTTTAGGTACTGTTTTGGTCCATAGGTGTCAGTTGTAAGTACAACTCAGGGAATATTTCCTCAAGGTTGTCTTTGGAAATTGTTGCAGTTGTTATCATATACATAGGCCACATTCCTATAGTATCTGCTTTTGGAATGTGCCTTATTTATATGTTCTCTCAAGTCTTTTGGCTGAAACTGATTTCCATGATGCTTTCTATTATTGAAAAATGAGTAATAACCATCATTCTGGCTATACTGAGGTTTGTGCTGAGGACTGGGGTAAGTCCTCTACTAGTCCTTGACTGAGACTTATAATAAGTTCTCTTTTGTGAATGATAGTTTTTATTAGTTTTAATAATAGGTGCAGAGAAATTCCAATCATCATCAGTGGGAAATAATCTGCCGTTCCCCCTGAATTTGTAATTCCTGGAATGATTAACAGTCTTGGATTAACTTTGATTGAAACTCTTCTGGTTCTTGGCATGATTAGCACTTGTAGATTTGGCATTTGATCTGATATCTCTATTTCCTTGATGTGCAGCTTCTCTTCCTTTACATTTTACCTTTGTTATTGAGTGCAGCTTACTTCTTCAAAAACTGATGCTGAGACTGAGTTGGTTCACGTGGGACTAGTTTCACATGTTCAACATGATTCTCAATTTGAGGAATGTTGGGAACATTTTATTTTGTTTTGATGATGGCCATATTAGATGCTATAGCAATCCTGAAATAAGTTAGAAATCTCTGTATAAGTATTTACTTAGAGTCTGACATGTTGTATAATTTGAGTCAGACAAGTATTGTACTAGTTGGTAGGATGGCTAAGTAAAACAGAAATCCGACAGAGTAAAGGCATCCAATTACCAGAAGAGAAGCATGAAGACATTATGGATTGACTTATAACCAAGGAAGTCTGTGATGACCTGGTATAAGTCTAAGTTATATTACAAGTCTTGAAATCTCATTTGATAAATATGGTGTACACTGATCTCACACAAATCAAGATCAGTGCAGTGCAAGAAATGCTAGAAAGATCAAAGAAATCTAGAAAGTAGTGAACTGGCAAAGTAAACTTTCTATCGGGTGAGTAAGGAATACCAGTAAAGAAAGAAGCATATCAGCTAAGTCAGTAGATCTACTCAACTGATGACACAACAGTTAAGTGAAGCAACAGCTGAGAAATTTATATCACCTATCCTTATTCAGAACATGTGAAAATAAGAAGAACGAGCGTTAAATGCAGAATAAATCAAGGATGGATTATATGATGAACGTTTGAAGAAAATCTGGATCACTGAAAACAAGGAGGATATAATCAAGGGGAATCAAGAATTAAATTAAGGATTATTCCGCACATTAAATAGCCAATGGACGGAATTTTAAATCAAGGACTATCAAGGCTATAAATAGAAGGCATTGACAGACAGACAATACAACAATTGCAATGTACAAGAACAAGCAGAGACTCTGTCAAAATCCTAAGCCTTCTTTTTAAACTTTAAAAGAGCACATCTATAGATCATCTCAAAACTTAGAGCTCCAATTCCACATCAAGCACTAAGATTGATCAACGGAATCTATGAATCCTATTCACATCAGTTGCAGGAATTGAATCAGAGAAGTCTGAGAAGGAATTGCACCATTTGTGATAGCTGCTGAAGGATTTGTTCCTAAGGAGAAGTGTGTTGAAGACCGAGTCCCTGAAGCTTTTGAAGCTAAGGAGTGATATTCTTGTAGATTGTGAAGCTTGTGTAGCCAAGGACAATCTTACTATTATATTGGTGAAAAAAAATAATCATCACAGGAGATGAGTGGATTAAGGGCATACACCACCCTGAACAACTATAAACTTTTGTGTCTATTTACTTTCAGCATTTTACTTTACATCACTTTATTTCTTTGCATCCTATATCTGTGTTTGCATAACCAACTTTGAAACAGTATTAAAAGAAGGGACTTATCTACTGCCCAAAAGCTTTTATATTGTGAAATGTTTTTGAAACTCCAGTATAGTCATTCACCCCCATGACTATACTTTTACCCTTCTCTAGGACCAACAATTGGTATCGAAGCAGAGTTCCTAGTATCAGAACCTGTTTAGATCTGATTTCTGGTAATAAAGAGATCACATATTTTCAAATCTGTGCTTTCTAAATATATCTCTTAATAGTGATTATGGATTCTTCAAATTTCATGTCTAAAGTACCTGTGTTCAATTTTAATAAATTTGATCAATATAAAATAAGAATGTTATCCAATCTTGCAGCCACTCATGTGGAAATGATTGATGTTATCAATGATGGACCATTTCAAATACAAAGACTCAAAAAGGATTGGACCAAGGATGACAGAAAGAGAGAAAACCTTGATTATGTTTCAAAAGATATCATCTTGAAGACTCTGGACAGTAATATGTTCATGAGAATCAAAGATTGCAAAACAGTAAAGAAGATGTGGGACGAATTGGCCCTCGTCAATGAAGCATTAGAAGCAATCAAGGATAACAAATTTTCTATTGCAAAACAGAATTTTGAGAGCTTCATAATGAAGAATGGTGAATCCATTGATCAGATGGATAACAAATTCTCAAGCATCATCAGTGAACTACACCAACTTGGTCACAAATATCCTCATAAAGAAGTTTGCTTGAAGATCTTGAGAATTCTACCAGAAAGATGGAGAATCATCACATCAGTACTCACGGGAACAATAGATCTTGCAAAGACTGACACATTGACATTGATGGCTTAATTAAAAGCTTATGAATTTTAACTAAATAGTGATGCTAGTGCACCAGCAGAGGCACACAAGGCCACTACATTGGTGGCACCCCAGCAAAGCAAAGCAGTTGATACAAGCAGCAAAGAGACACAAGAGCTAAAAGAACAAATTGCTTTACTAATCAAACGTTTTGACAGGTTTAGCAAGAAGAAACAATTCAAAGGATGTTCATCATCAAAAAAGAAGTCAAGCTCAAGCAAAGACATGAAGAAAAAAGATGATGAATACAGATGTTTCAATTGCAAGAAGAAAGGACACTTCAAGGCAGACTGTCCGGTAGAAAAAGACAACAAAGCAACAGATAAGAGAAAGAGCAAGAAGGCACTTAAAGCTGAAACCAGGAAGGAAAATGATGAAGAATCGTTTGATAATGACTCAGATGATGGTGAATCCAACAGCTCAGACAATGACAAGGCATATCTATGCCTTATGGCTAAGGAAATTGATGAAATAGAGGTAATATCTAGTTCATACTCATCAAATGCATCAACATAAGTCACTGCACAATCTTCTATTCGCCCATTAGATTCTGCAAACCTAATTCAAAATATCATTAGTAAATTTGAAGAAATTCAAGACAGACCAGCTGAGAAAACTTCCGTACCAGTTAATAGCATCACTTAATACACCAGCTTACGAACCCCCAAAAAGGTTTGGATCTAGATCTGGTCTTGGCTGCAACAGTCAAGATGAGAAAGGAAACAATGGACAACAAAATTCTGAATCAAGGACCAAAACTGAACCCAAATTTAGAAAAGGATATACCATAGTTTCAACTAATCATCCAATACTAGTGAAGTCAAAACCCAGTGTAGTGAAACAACATAGCGAATCATTTTACCAGCCCAATAAAGGCAAAACCGTACAGAAAGGTAAGGGTAGACTTTACCCTTTAAAAGATGATTGGAATGTTGCACCCCCAAAATACAGTAGAAACCATTTCATACTATAGAACATGTTTTTACGAAAAGCCAACCCAGGCATGTTCCTGGACACAAAATGAACTATGAAAATAGGTTTCCTCCTGCACATTGGAGAGTTAAAAAGGATGCAAATGCACCAAAAAGTGGAGAATTCTATTAGAATAAGTCTACAAGAAATTATTCTGCCATGCCTTACATGTATAAAGTTGATGATTTCAGCTATCCAAGAAGGAGATCCTTTGGATATACACTTGGAATGAGAGGCATGACTACTAACAAGTACGGACCCAAACAGTGTTGGGTACCTAAACTTTCTTAATTTGTTTTGTAGGATGTCTGGTACATATACATCAGATGTTCCAGACATATAACTGACATTAAAGCTTTTGATGGACCCAAAGTTACACTCAGAACCTAGGAAAAATTAAGGAGGAAGGCACAATGTTCAAGAACAATTAGAAGATTCAAAATGTGTCTTACATTAAAGGATTGAGTGTCAATCTTCTAAGCATTAATCAATTTTGTGACAAAGGCTACAATGTGCAATTCAACAAAGAATGATGCAAAGTTATTCACAATCAAACTGGAGCAGTTGTACTTGTAGGGAAAATAGAAGACAACATGTATGTCGTGGATTGGAAGACGACAGCAAAAGCAGAAACATGTCTGCTTGTCAAGAATAAGCAATCAACAAATTTGGATTTGGCATAGAAGGCGCACCATCTCAACTTCAAGACCATCAACAAATTGTCAAAGAACAAGCTAGTTGAAGGCCTTGCAGACATCACATTCAAGAAATAAAGTCTCTGTGATGCATGTCAGAAAGGTTTCCACTTCTTCGGAACACATACAAGATTCGTCACTACAAAAAGGATAATGGTAACCCCACCCTTAACTACTTCATTTATGAATTTCATAGTAATAGAAATACATGTCCTACCGAGACAGAATTTTTAACTTGCTATCCTCTGGCCTAGCAGGCAAAGATTTACCTCCGTAGAAAGGATGATTCCTTCGATCGACATGATAGTCCAACTTCATTGCATTGCCAGAATCCCTGTTGTATATTTGAAAGAGGTTGTCCTCCTTGCTTCTCTCACGGCACACTCCTCCTCCCGCCGAGCCCCCTTTCTCCACGGTCCAAGAAACAAAATAAAATGTAGGACGGGTTCCAACGCCAATAGTTCATCACGGAAGAAGGGACTGACTAAGCCAGGATCACTAACTAATACTAATCTAATAGAATAGAAAAGAGCTGTATTTTTTGTATACTTTCCCCGGTTCCCTTGCTACCGCAGGCTTTCCGCAATCGATCATCGGATAAGATAGATATCCCTCCAACACAACATAGGTCAACGAAAGGACCTCGGAGACCAAAAAAATCATGAAATTCTTGAACAAGAATGTGAGAATCTGAGAGAGGAAATTATAAGATTAAGGAAAAATTGGTTGGACTGAAAGCTGAATCAACTAGTAAGGAAGTACACTCAACTGATCAACAAGCAGCAGATGATCACAAATCTGACGTTGGAATCAGATTAAAAGCTCTTTCAAGTCAAAAACCCATCAGTCAACAACAATGATCTTACATATTTTGCATATGGATGTTTTTGGACCAGTCACACCAGTAAGTGTAAGAGGAAATAAGTACACTCTAGTGGTGGTGCATAACTTTTCCAAATTTACCTGGACCATATTCATGAACATGAAAAGAGAGACACTCAAGAAGCTACCATATTTGCTGAGAAGAATACAAAATCAAAAGGAGTTGAAGATCATCAAGATAAGATTAGACAGAGGAACAGAATTCCTAAATGAAGTGATCAGATCTTATTGTGAAGAAAATGGTGTACTACACCAACTATCAGCAGCAGGGACTCCAGAACAAAATGCTGTAGCAGAAAGAATAAACAGAACACTCAAAGAAGCAGTTAGTACCATGATAGCAGAACCAAGCTTACCAAAGAGATTTTGGGCTAAAGCAGCAAATACAGCATGCTATACTCAAAACAGATCTATCATCAACAAACACCATGGACAAACACCATATGAAATTCTAAAGGGAAGAAAACCTAACATTTCATATTTGCATATGTTTGGATCTAATTGTTTTATTTTGAATAGAAATCAACTACATACTTTTGATGAAAAAGCTGATGAAGCAATATTCATGGGATGCTCAGAAACAAGCAAAGCATTCCGAGTACTCAACAAAATAACCTTGGAGATTGAAGAATCAATTCATGTAGTTTTTTATGAACCAAACAAAAATGGTGAAAGCTTACACAAATTTGTTGAAGAAGCTGCACAAGGACAAGTCTATATGAATAGAATAGTACCAGCTATAATTTCTGGCAACACATTTGGCAATCAAGAAGATGTACCAGTCAATACAACACAAGAGGCACGAACACAAGATCATGAAGTTGATGCACAAGTAGGAGTTGTGGAAGAACAAAATCAAGAGCAACTTCAACCTGATTTGAATTGGCTGAGAGATCATCATGAAGAACAAGTCTTTGGAGATATTCATATAGTAGTTAGAACCATAAGACAATAGGAAAGTATGCTAACTTTGTTTCTATCATTGATGGAACCCAAAACAATAGATGATGCAATTCAAGATGCCGATTAGATTACTGCCATGCAAGAAGAGCTCAATGCATTTGAGAGAAATGAAGTATGGGAACTTGTTGACAGACCAGACATGGCAAACATCATTGGAACAAAACGGGTATTCAGAAACAAAATGGAGGAACAAGGAACTATTGTCAGAAACAAAGAAAGACTAGTTGCAAAGGGATACTCTCAAGCTGAAGGCATAGACTACGATGAAACCTTTGCTCCAATAGCAAGATTGGAAGCAATCAGACTCTTTCTAGCTTTTGTAGCACACAATGATCTCAAAGTATATCAAATGGATGTCGAAAGTGCATTTTTGAATGGACTTCTAGAAGAAGAAGTATATGTGGAACAACCTCCAAGTTTCCAACTCAAAGGGAAGGAAGATAAAGTATACAAGCTCAAAAAGGCACTATATGGACTCAAACAGGCACCTAGAGCCTGGTATGAGACACTAATCACAATTCTTAATCAACGACGGATTCAACAAAGGGACTATTAACAAGACTCTCTTCAAGCTAGAAGAAGGAACAAGAACTTTGTTAGTTTAGATCTATGTTGATGACATCATTTTTGGATCAGAAGATGAAAAACAATGTGTGAAATTTGCAAATTTGACGAAAAGCAAATTCCAAATGAGTATGATGGGAGAGCTCAATTATTTTCATGGTTTACAAGTAAAACAAATGAAGGATTACATTTTTATCAATCAAGCCAAGTATACAAAAGACTTGATACACAATTATGGTAGGGATACAAGTGGCACATCAGATACACCAATGTGTGTAAGAGTTATTCTTGGGAAGGATGAAAACGGAAATGATGTTGATCAAAAGTTATATAGACGAATTATTAGATCTCTACTCTACTTAAATGCAAGAAGACCGGATATAGCATTTGCAGTAGGAGTTCGTGCAACATTTCAAGCTCAACCTAAGGAATCTCACCTACTAGCAGCAAAAAGAATCATCAAATATTTGAAGAAAACAATCAATGTATGAATTTGGTATCCAAAATATGAAGGATTCAAATTAATATCCTATTCAGACTCAGACTATGTTAGGCAGCTGATTAGTATCATGGTTCAGTAAAAAGAAAAATTCTATATCTACTTCAACAGCTGAAGTAGAATATATAGCAACAGGCAGCTGCTGTGCACAAGTGTTGTGGATCAGACAACAGCTAAGGGACTATAGAATAGAAGAAAAGACAATTCCAATTATGTGTGATAACACAAGTCCAATATCCATTACTGAAATATAGTATTACATTCAAGAACAAAGCATATTAATACGAGACATCACTTTATCAGAGATCATGTGGAAAAAGGAGATGTTATTTGGAGATATATATCCACAAAAGATCAACTGGCTGATAATTTAAAACCACTCAGTCATGAAAGATTTTTGCAAGTTGAGAACTGAGTTGGGAATGATTGAAATTGATTAAGTTATAAGGAGCATCTAACTGGAGTAACGAGTTGAGTGACTTCACCAGCTAACTAAACCTTTGCCATTTTGGGTGCGTTCACTTGGCAGTAAGGTACTGGTAACGTGAACTGGTTATCACCCCAGGTCTCCTCAACAGATACATAAATCTCTCCAGCACCGGTCTAGTAGACGTGAAGAAGATGCAAATCAACATTAATGCGTTCTGGACTGAAATAGGCAAGAACCCTAGGAAGAGCGGCAAGAAATACAACTCTCCTAGATTGGCACTCAAACACCCCTCTAACGGTTTTCCTCATGTAATCACAAAGAACATTGAAGGGAAGAAGGGCTCCATGTAAAACATGACAGAACTCAGAGTCAAATTGATGGCTATTAAATACCAAGGCCTTTTATTCAACTTGACATAATTCATCTTCAATAGGTTGAAGGATCGAATCCAAAAGGAAATTGATCTAGGAGTTCCAGCAGCAAATAGATCCACGCAACAGAAAGGTGGTTTCTGGGAAAGGAAATCTTATGGGATTCCTCTCCAACATCTGTTTGACCAATTAAAAGTGAAACCCATCTACCTGCATCCATTGCATAAGGCCAAGGTGATGTTCACCTATGTTAATGCCTCCCAGAAACCATAACCCACAACTAGAAGAAAAAGGAAGCAACCTGAAAGCAGCAGGTCAGGGATTGGGAGAAGGACCAGATCCCAAACAGCACAAGTTCTACAAGAGAGTCTACCCAGTAATATGGATAGCCCCATACATATAAGTGATGATGAGGAGAACCAAGAAGAAGAACTTTATCTGAGAGAAGGTGAGGAAGAATACTACTTTACTCCATCAGATGAAGAAGAGATTGAGGAAGAGAAAGAGGCAATTGAGGAATAAGAAGAAGAAGAAGAAGAACAAAAGAAAGGTGGTCATCTTGAGGATGACCAAGAAATGTTTAATTTATCTAATGATGACTTGACGCTCTAGGAAGTGATTCTCAGGAGCACCAGCAAAGTTGCACAACAGCCGAGTGAGCCAGCTGATCAAACTGGCTAAATTGAACCTGAAAAGACCCCCAGTTTTGACCAATGTGGAATACCAGCAGAAAAGATTGAACCTCCAGCACATAGAGATACAGAGCAGTCCTTACCAAGAGTTGGAAATGAAGAACAACCCCTTCAATCGCAATCTGATCATGAGATTGAAGAGAAAGCATAAAAAAAATGAAGATAAAGAGAAGGAATACATATGCACTAGCACAGGAAGATCCAGACAAAGCTTTTGATACAAATCTGGAATGAAGATTTGCCTAGGACCTTCTAAAGGAAATAAATAACGAGCTCGAAACAACGATCTCAGATAATCCAATCTATGAAACGTTGACGAGAATGCCACAACGCTTGCTTAAGGCATTGATAAGTTCTTTAAGGAGTGGAACTCTACAACTAAGAGATCCTCACTCGCAAGTGATAAACAATTCAATAGACGTAATCAAATTATCACTCAAAATTCAACTGTTTGTAAATGAACAAATTAGGTGCTTTATATAGACTACAGACTCCATGACTAATTGCCAATTTAGCAATGGGGGACAGAATAACAATAAATAAAAATAATAACAATAATAAAAGACAATCTAACCAATGTGGGATAACAAAGACTATCTAACCAACAACATAAACAATTTCACCTCTTTTCCATCACCATGGATTTTTGTTTTTCTTCCTTTTGACGCCCACCATGGATCACATCATTCCTTCCTGGTTGGAATGGATTCGACTGAATGAAAAGGATGTCATAGAGCTGATCAATATGCACAAAGTCCAGAGAACCCACAAAAAACACCAATGATATGCCAGGATCAAATATAAAGCGCAGAGACAACTTCAAATCAATGGCATGGTGATTTGGCCATCCATGCTTCACTAATGAAAAATCAGAAAAGTCTTCCGTCATGATAGAAATGTGGATGAAGCCCTGGAAAGCAGCAATACAATCATAGAAATTCCTATACGGATAGCCAGCAACAAGGTCAACAAATGGATCAATGAAAGAGTGTTCCTGTTTCCACCAACTTGAACTGGATCAAGAAAATCCATATGCACTAGAGGTACTGCATCGAGAACATCCAATAAATCGGTTTTCTCCTCAAGCGTATGCTCATCATCAATCTCCTACACATTATCATTTCCCTCTGTGATTGTTTCTTACGCAACTGATTCTTCAATTGACTCCATTAATTCTCCCCCAATGACATCATACAAAAATTTCCCCACGGATTCTAGAGGAAAAATGATTTCACATTCCACTTTTTCCTCAACCACCTTATCCACAATTTTATTGTTCCCCTTACCAAACAAAATAAATTCTTCAGATTCGGGGGTTAGAGATTCCAAGACTAAATTCTCATCAACACACGGATTTAGAGCCATTTTAACCCTATTATCACGTCGGCCACCACCTTTTTTCACGGAATGCCCAAATGATAATACAAAGCATAAAGTTGAGCCCACAACCTATCCAATTTCTCATTTATACATGTATTTTCTCGTTGTTGAGCAACCATAAACAAACCAAAATCACATGGGAAAACCCCTTGTGAACCACTCTCCTCATCCGACATTATGCAACATTCAAAACCTCACAAATATCATGTTTACACTCACCCACTCTCCAAGTCATAAAGATAAACCTTTTCAAATAAATCATAAAATTTAGCAAGGTGTACCAAACAAAACCAACAATCCTATATCTAAAATTCAGCCCTGCACTTATTGGCACGTGCACCCCAAACGATATTGAAATTGAAGTTTAAATAAAAAGGAGATTTTTAGATTGAGATGTTTTTCAGATGATACTAAAAAATCATAATTTTTGGACGAAAATACATAGAGAAAACAACCATTTTCCGACAACTGCACCAATCTGTCAAAATTTTCCAAAATGATAATAGTGGATGAATTTGCAAATTGTGATCAATATATATTGAATCAGCGAAAACTCAAAAGATGAAAGTTGTAGACCAGATACTTGTACTCAATACCACAAAATATCAGGTAATTTGGAGTCGTTACCGAACTGAAATCCAATTCGATTGACGATTTACTGCTGCAGTTTTTCTGGACATATTGTTTTTATTGATCTGCAGTTTTCGTCAATATTTACTTCGAATTTAGACTTTATCGAAAGAAACAAATTGTATAACAGGATGTGTTTGATATGTGGTAAACATTTCAGAATTTTTGGAGGTGTTTAAAGTATAAAACGAACTGTTAAACAAACGTGTGTCAGATCAGAAAAATAAGAGATATCCAGGATTAGAGTTCTTGATGTTCTGTTCAACTAGGTTAGGGTTCTTGATCAAGATTGGGATTAGGGACGATTTTTTTTGTTTTTTTTTGAATAAATAAATGAACAAAAGGAAAATTGAAGAAAAACAAGAAACGAAAATGTACATTTGATTACCTTTAGTCAACTGAAGGCTCCGATACCAAATGATACGAATCCGGAACGAAGATTTGCCTAGGACCTTCTAAAGGAAATCAATAACGAGCTTAAAACAACGATCTTAGATAATCCAATCTAAGAAACATTGGCAAGAACGCCACAACGCTTGCTCAAGGCGCTGATAAGTTCTTTAAGGGGTGGAACTCTACAACGAAGAGATCCTCACTCGGAAGTGATAAACAAGTCATTAGACTTAATCAAATTTTCACACAAAATTAGGTGCCTTATATAGACTACAGACTCCAAGACCAATTTCTAATTCATCAATGTGGGACAGAATAACAATAAATAAAAATAAAAACAATAATAAAAGACAATCAAACCAATGTTGGATAACAAAGACTATCTAACCAACAACATAAATAATTTCGCATCTTTTGCATCACCATGTATTTCTGTTTTTTCTTCCTTTTGATGCCCACCATGGATCACATCAGCTTTCAATCTAGATATCAACCCACTGATTCTGGACATGGAAAGCAGAACCTAAGCAGAGAAAATCTCCAAACTGTCTTGAGAAGCAGATATGCCACCATGGATCACAAGATTGAAGCCTTGATCAATCACATCAAGGTTCAGGATGCAGTGATGGAGAGGCAATGAGATTTACTTTGCAACCTGCAACATCTAATTCCCCATCAAGTCTAGGGAAATCTAGAATTCTTGGCAGAAACAATTGATGACAATCTCAAACCCTTGGTGGACACTCTGAATGAGCACACTCATCAAATTCTGACCATGGACAGTATCTTGGATCACTCCACAAAGTAGCTTGACACTCTCATCCATGTATTTGAAGCAACCAACAAGATTCTGGAAGAAAAAGGTTTGATGCTACCAAAAAGGGGGAAGGTAGCAGTAAGCCTGAATGCTCCAAAAGGAAGCTCCAAAAGGAAGGGAAGTTCAACAGGCAAGGGCAAGGGCATCAGATTCGAAGAGAAGAAGTAGCCATTTTGATAATAACTTTTTGCCTTAAAATCTCCAAAGGAAAGCTCCAAAGGGAAGGGAAGCTCACTAGGAAAGGGCAAGGGCATCAGGTTTGAAGAGAGAAGTAGCCTTTTTGATAATAACTTTGCATGTCTGTTAATTTTGAATAATTTTGAATGAACTCTTTACTGCCCTTTATTGGATGAATAAAATTTCTAAGTTTTATTCTATTATTATTATGAAAAAATTACATACTTAAGTTCAGGCTTATGAGGGTTTTGGCATCATCAAAAAGGGGGAAATTGTTAGGAACATTTTATTATGTTTTGATTATGTCTATACTAGCTATTATAGCAAGCATGAAATAAGTTAGAAATCACTATATAAGTCTTTACTTAGAGTCTGACATGTTGTATAAGTTGAGTCTGACAAGTATTGTATGAGTTGGTAGGATAGCTAAGTAAAACTGAAATCCGGCAGAGTAAAGGCAGCCAAGTACTAGTAGAAAAGCATGAAGACATTATGGATTGACTTATAACCAAGAAAGTCTGTGATGATCTTGGATAAGTCTAAGTTATATTACAAGTGTTGAAATATTATTTGATAAATATGGTGTACACTGATCTCACACAAATCCATATCAGAGAAGTGCAAGAAATGCCTGAAAGATCAAAGAAATCAAAAAAGCAGTGAACTGGCAAAGTAACTTTCTATCGGCTGAGTAAGGAATACCAGAAAAGAAAGAAGCATATAAGCTAAGTCAGCAGATCTACTCAACTGATGACACAATAGTCAAGTGAAGGAACAGTTGAGTAAGGTATATTATCTATACTTATTCAGAACGTGTGAAAATAAGAAGATCAAGCATTAAATGCAAAATCAATCAAGGATGGATTTTATGATGAACGTTTGAATAAAATCCGGATCACTGAAATCAAAGGAGAATATAATCAAGGGGGAATCAAGAATTAAATTAAGGATTATTCCCCACATTAAATAGCCAACGGACAGAATTTTAAATCAAGGACTATCAAGAAAAGAAAGAAGCATATCAGCTAAGTCAGCAGATCTACTCAATCAATAGAAGGCATTGACAGATAGACAATACAACAATTGCAATATACAAGAACAAGTAGAAACTCTGTCAAAATACTAAGCCTTCTTTCTGAACTTTAATAGAGTACATCTGGAGATCATTGATGGGAGTCAACTTCACTGCACTTTTGTATGTGATCTAGCCCCCGTTTATCACTTTAATGGCATGTCTTGGGTAGATTTAGGCCTGTTTGAGTGTAATTTCGAGAGTTATATGCACGGGGAGTTAAACTGTCATATCGATAGTAAACTCCGTCTTTTTAACGATATTTCACTCTTTTCCGAGTACTTTTGTCTTGCGGAATTACATGTTGTGTTGGTTCGTCTATGTTATTGCTGGACTTAGGTGACTCGAGGACCCAGAAGGCGATGTTTTGGACTAAGAGACGTGTTTGTGGCATGAAAGTTGAATGAAAGTGAAGAAAAGTCAAGTTTGGAGAGAAATCAAGGCAAACTGGCGTTTGCCATACCCCAAACTTGCATTTGCAGAAAGCCTAGGCCAAACTGGCGTTTGGACCGTTCAAACGGGCGTCCACAGAGTTGATACATGATTCAAAAAGTTAGAGTTTTGGACAGCCGAGCGTCCAAATGACCCACAAACGCACGTTTGGGCAGGTTCAGCCCGATTCAAGAAGCTCATATAACACAAACGGGCATTCGAGGCAGGGAAAACGCACGTTCATCGAACATGAAATCCTAATATCATCATATTCTCCAGTCGAACGAGCGTTTGGAAGGACTCAAACTGGCGTTTGGCCCCGACAGCAGTATTCACCGTACCTGTAATGTTAATATCTATTTTGACCCATCTTGGAAGCATTTTCTGGCCAAGTCTTCTTCATGTAAGTGGTAAGGAATTGAACGGGCTTTCGAACACATCTTGAATCATTCAAATCGGAGCTCTACATAGAAATTTATCACCGATTTACTGAAGACAAGTTAAATGGGCCAAGTTGGTCGGCCCAACTAGGTCAATGTCGCGATTTTCTGCCTATTTAAGAGCATCTAAACCTAATGAAACGAATATTCTGACTTTTATTGGCCTAGACTGAGTTCGAGGCCGGCTTAGGTGCTCAACCCAGCCGCTTCGGCGGTTGTTATGACAGGTTGACATCAAAATAGTCGGATTAGAGCTCTGGACTAGGCCCCGTATTTCAATTTCTTAGTTTAGACTTTTAAATATGGAGTAGAATACGATATTCGATCGATAGCTTGGTGGAGTTTGTGCCTGGGATCATTGTATGAATTAAAGGTTGATATCTTTTGCTGATTTGGGATTCAAAAGTCTTGATCTGCAATCTTTAGATCTTTATTATTGTGAGTTTTCTGATTTCGATTTGTTTTCTCTCAATATTGTTTTGATTGTGTAGATCATTAGTTTGATGAAATTTACTCTAGACAAAAGTCTTCATTCAAATCCTTGTTTATGCCGTGTAATAGTAAAATCTTTGATCTTTTGTCTTGTTCATATACTCTTTGCCCTCTGATTTTAACACAAGTTTTGTATTCGATTCAATCTCCTCATGGGATCAACCTCGGACACTGAACGCACTACCTACGATCGACCCGGTTCACTGCCGGTTAGAAAGTGAGTTTTGCCTAAGGTTTCGAGTTTTATAAATTGTATTTGATCGAGCCGGATTGCGAAATCCCTACTTACCAATCATCTCAGAACTTAGATCTCTAATTCCAAATCAAGCACTGAGATTGATCAACAGAATCTACGATTCCTGTTCACATTGTTGCAGCAAATGAATCAGAGAAGTCTGAGAAGGAGTTGCACCCTTTGTGATAGCTGCTAAAGGGTGTGTTCCCAAGGAGCAGTGTGTTGAAGACTGAGTCACTAAAGTTTTTGAAGCCAAGGTGTTATAGTCTTGTAGATTGTGAAGTTTCTGTTTCCAAGGACAATCTTACTATTATATTGGTGAAAACAATAGTGAATTCCTCCAATCATCACAGGAGAAGAGTGGAATAAGAGATTACACCACCCTGAACCTCTATAAACTTTTGTTTCTATTTACTTTCAGCATTTTACTTTACAGCACGTTATTTCATTGCATTCATATGTGTGTTTGCATAACCTACTTTGAAACAGTATTAAAAGAAGGGACTTATCCGCTGCCCAAAAGCTTTTATATTGAGAAATGTTTTTGAAACTCCATTGTATTCATTCACTCCCCCCCCCCCCCTCTGACTATAATTTTTCCCTTCTCAGGACCAACAAGGAAATTGCTCGAGTTTGCGAACTTAATGCCGGTTTTGACAAGTAGGTTCGGCACCTTTGCTAGTTCCTTCCATAGAAGATTGTTGTGTGTCAAATCCTAGGCCAGTTATGTGTCCATAGCAAAAGATTCAGCTGCTGTTGCTGATGCAGTAGGCTGATACTAATTCTTTCCTTTGTCAGTTCTGGTCAGTTTCAACATGTTCAATTCAGCTTTAAATCTTTCGCCTTTTAGAATTAGAGCTTATATTTCCGTTTTTATTGTTTCACAACCAGCTTGTATGGTTACCAGCTGATTCATCAATTCATCAAGAGTTTCTTCTAATTATGAATTTCTAGGATTGGAGCCAGTTGTAGAACGACAAGCATTCTGAATGGATTTGTGAGCTGAGGTGTATTTTGAGTTTGATTCACATACCTCATTGTGGCCTTCCATGTGAGCCATCAGGGCTGTGTCATCTGAAAGTACCCTCCCAGTTCCAGCTTCATAATCAGATTCATCTTCAGCTAAGAGAGCCTTTCTCCCAATTTTTCTTGGCTGAGTTCTTTTACTAGCCAGTTCTGGACATTTAGCTTTGTAATGTCCTTGCTTTTTGAAGTTAAAGCAAAGATATTCATCATCTTTTCTTTTCTCAGGAGTCTTTTTGATGTACTTCTGGGTGACTGTTTATCCACTTTTCATTCTTCAGATTCTGTTCATCATGAAAGCCATATGTTCTTCAATTTCATCTAATTGTTGAAGATTGCTAGAGGAAGTTTCTTGATTGTCATTGTTTGCTGCTATAGGAGCTGATGTTTTAGGTTCCTCCAGAGTTTTGATCACTATTGTTGTGACTGTGAAGTCCTCACTGAATTCATATGCTTTCAAATCTGAGAAGATATTGATGGAATCTTCTACATCAAGTCTTCTGGACTCTTCCATAGCTGTGGCTTTCATTTTCCAGCACATAGGTAAAGCTTTCAAGATTCTGGTGTTGATTTCATTCCTAGTATACTCAATCTTGAGAAGTTTTAGATCATCCATAATTGCACTAAATCTTGTTTCCATCTATTCGATTTTTTCTCCTGATTTCACCTTGAAATCCGGAAACTTCTGTTTGGTAACTGACATCTTATTTTCTTTGATTGAATCAGTTCCTTCACACACGAGTTGTAGTTTTCCCACATTTCTTTTATAGTTATACAATCTTAACTTTTAGATACGTGTCGTTGTCCAGAGTTCTAAGGATGATATCCATGGAAACATTGGTCAGATTGTTTCTTTTTCGATCATCATTATTCCACTCGTTTTTGGGCTTGAGGACTCTGACATGATTTCCATCAACAGTTTGCATGTGAGTGGTTTGAATAGGTCCATTAGTAAGTACGTCCATTGTTGGTCCCTTGGAAAGGCTGACACAAGTTTAGAGGGGGGATGAATAAACTTGTCACCAAAAACTGAATTTTAAACAGATTAGGGTTCAGATAAAACTTGTGTGGAGTTGAGCTGACTAAGCTGAGATTAAATCAAACCGATTTAAGCTGAAACTGAGTCAACCGGCAGTGGATATAATTATAGCCTTTATATTGATCTTGTTGTTGTTATGAAAGCGAGTGTTGTGAACCGAATTCGGTGAATGTCGATTGTGACTCGTGAGATGTATAACAATCAAGTATCACAATGCTGTAAGTAAATACTAAATAAATAAGTAAATGCGTAAAGTAAATAAGGCGGATGTTATAGAGGTTCCAGGTGGTGTAATCCTGTACGTCCTCTCTTCCCTTGTGGTACGGAGGAAAATTCCACTAGAACTTCTTGAGGTGATCTGTTACAAAAAGTCCTAAACAATAGTCCTTGGCTAATCCCTAGCTTCACTATCTAAACAAATGTAGAACAGGTAGAATTGCTGCTCTCCAAATGCTTGAACCACTGGTCCATAGAGGGTAGGATTGCCTCTTCACCAGCTACCACCACAAACACAGTCTACCCGACTGCTTGTCACAACTGTCCTTGACCAAAACCTTCCCGGTTTGCTTCACGGTCTAAACCTTTGAAATAGAATCAAAGTTGGGCTGAGAATCAATAAATTGATTCTTGGTTGTGGTTCTTCAGAGTGTTGAATTCTTGATAAATTCTTTGTAGCTTTGAACACTTGAAGAAATACTAGATATAATCTTGTTATAGTTCAGTGATGATGACAATTCAAATAGTGTGCACAAATTGCTTGTTGATTCTTGTATATCTTCTCTTTTTTGTTTGTGCAAAGTCTTCTATTTATAGTGTGAAGTCCAACGTTCATCTGACTTTGATTTGAATTGTATCAACGTATATCTTGCAACGGTTATATTTTCGACCGTTCTATTTGTGTCGATGATTCATCCAATGAAATTTCTTTCTTTACAACGTTTGATTGTACTTTCGTTTGTTGGATGGTGACTTATAAAAGCGAGTTTCCTTGTCGAGTTTTTCATCTATCGATTTCTAACCGACTTGGAGCATTAACTGAGATTTTATTCTTCTTCAAAAATCAGTACTCCAGTTTTCATCTGATTACAATTGACTTAATCAGAGTACACCATGATACATTTTTCATCTAAGAATTCATTGTCCTTATGATTCTTAGGTCCTCATACAAGATCCATAAAGTAAGTTCAGGTCACCACAATCTTGCCTGAAGTCCAACTTTACAGTCTCGACTTTAATCTTCATAATTGAGTTTGTGCCCTCAGTTCTTCATTCTTCAATAAAAGCCAACTGAGTCTGTAACTCTCAGCAAACTTACCTTCTTCAGTAGATGTATTCTGAGTCAGTTTATTTGTCTTGATGATTTCCAGTTTTCTAATTGATTCCCAGTTTTCAGTTTTACGACACACTATCAATTACAGTGCTTGTCTGATATAACTTATACAAAAATCAGACTCTAATAAAACTTATACATTCAGTTCTAGACATCTTTTAGCTTTCCACTATAACAGCTGGCTTCAGCACTTCATCAATGGGGTTAAGATAACATTATAATAAATAAGATGAATTATCATCAAAACATAAATTTTATTTCCAACATCCATCATCTCATTATGAGTGGCATCAATAAAAGCTTGCAAGTGACGTCTGTATTCATCAAAGCGATTGTTCTCAATAGTGTAAGTGAGTTTATGCAAGAACTAGAAACTGAAAACTAAGCTTTTTAAGGAGAACAACTAGAGGATATAAACATAACAAGTGAGCTTTTAACAAAGACTTGTTAAAGAACACTGCTCCGATACCAATTGTTGATCCCTTAAAAAGGCTGACACAAGTTTAGAGAGGGGGTGAATAAACTTGTCAACAAAAACTATATCTTAAACCAGATTTTGTTCAATTTTAAACTTGTCTGGAGTTAAGCTAACAGAGCTGAAATATAAATCAAGAATGATTTATATTAAAACTGAGTCAACCGGCAGCGAATATATTTTAGCCTTTATACTGATCTTGTTGTTTCTAATAAAAAGTTGATAAGTATGCAAAACTGAATTCTAGTGAATGTCAGTTTGTGAACTGTGAGTGATTAGCAATCAATTTGTTTAGTTATGCTGTATGAAAAACTTATGTAAACAATCACACAAACTATAACAAAATTGACAGTAAGTAAAATGCGTAAAGTAAGTAAGGCAAGAATTATAGTGGTTCCAGGTGTGTAATCCTGTCAGTCCACTCTTCCCCTGTGATATAGGAGGAAAATTCCACTAGAACTCTTTGAGGTAGCCGGATGCAAAAAGTCGTAAATGATAGTCCTTTACTAATCCCTAGCTTCACTATCTAAACAACTGTAAAACAGGTGTGATTGCTGCTCTGCAACCACTTGAATCACTGTTCCTTGAAGGATTGTATTGCCTCTTCACCAGATCCCTACAAACACAGTCTACCCGAATGCTGTGACAACAACTGTCCTTGGAAAATCCTAAACCAGATTTCCTCACAGTCTAAACCTTTGATAAAAACCAATGTTGGGCTAAGAATCAATAAATTGATTCTTGCTTGTGGTTCTTCTAAGTGTTGAATTCTTGATTGAGTCTTTGTAGCTTGAACACTTGAAGAAATCTAGATGTATTCTTGTAAGCAAGAGATTGATAGCACTTAAGATGAACAAGACTTGTGCACAATAATGCTTGAATTCGTGTATTCTCGTGTTGTTGTTGTTGTGTAATCCTTGATGCCAAGTCCTCTATTTATAGTGTGAGGTCCAACGTTCATCTTGCCTGAATTTTGAATTCTATCAACGTCTATATTTTCAGATGTCCGATCTCACTGACCATTCGTACATGTCAGTGCTTTATCCAATAACATTGCTTGATTTGGAACGTTCTTGATCAATTTTAGTCTGAGTATGTCAGTTATTAGTTTGTTAACTGACTTATATAATTAACTGAGTTTTTACTCTTCTTAAAAAATTAGTACTCCATTCATCTGATTTCTTTTTGACTAAATCAGAGTTTTATTAAATAAATCAGCTAAGATATCATTGTCCTTATAATTCTTAGGTCTTCATACAAGATCCGTAAAGTGAGTTCAGGCCATCATAGACTCACCTAAATTCTAACTTTACAGTCTCGACTTAGTCTTCATAAACTGAGTTTGAAACCTCAGTTTCTTAATCTTCAATAACTGAGTCAGTGTCCCTCACCTTCCTGGCTGAGTTTGTCCCCTCAGTCTTCAACTTCTAGATAAGCCCACCGAGTATGTGTCCCTCAACGAACTTACCTTCTTCAGTTCTAAATAAATATAAGTTCTAGACATCTGAATAACATATTCAGTTTTCTTGAGTCAGTTTTATGTGTCATCCAGTTTATAAAATGATTTCCAGTTATCAGTTTTACGACACTTCTATCTATTACAGTGCTTGTCTAAAACAACCTATACAAAGATCAGACTCTAATAAATCGTAAACATTAAGTTCTAGACATCTTTTAGCTTCTCACTATAACAGCTAGTTTCAGCACTTCATCAATGGGGTGTAAACAACTAATTTATCAAATAAGGATGAATCATCATCAAAACACAAATTTTATTTCTAACATACACTCAAAAAGATTCCAAACAAACTAAAACGTATGATACATCAACTTCATATGCAGTCTCTCCCAACAGCAAACGAAATGAATTTCAATATACATCCAATTCGATTCAATATCCAAAAAGTAGTAACGCGATTTTGCACGTAATAACACTCAATGTAGTTAGACACTGTTGAAAAATCATATAAAGTAAACCGCGCAATTCATCAACATTATTTGCATTTGCTCCTAACAACACACATAATCAATTTCACTATACAACCAATTTGATTCAAAATCCACACAAATTGAAACAACTTTCTCTAATATTCCCAAATACTGTTATTGGCTATAATAAACAAAAGAAATTATCCAACAAACCCTAAACCCTAAAACCACCCTAAACCCAATATTTAAGGTATAGGGTTTAGGGTATATGGGGAGGTTTAGGGTTTAATGTTTAGTGTTAAGGGTTTCAAGGTTTAAGGTTTATGGTTTAGGGTTCAAGTTTTATGGTTTAGGGTTTAGTGTTTAGCGTGGTTTAGGATTTAGGGTATAGGGTGGTTATGGTTTATGTGTTAGCATGGTTTAGGGTTTATGTTTGTTGGAGAATTTCTTATGTTCATTATAGCAGATAACACGATTTGGGAATATTAAAGAATTTGTTTCAATTTGTGTGGATTTTGAATCGAATTGGTTGTATATTGAAATTGATTATGTGTGCTTGGAAGTAACTGCATATAGTTTTGACATTGTAACCGCATTGTGTGTTACTACGTGCATGATCGTGTTACTACGTCTTAGCTTAATCATGTTACTATATCCTTGGATTTTGAATCGAATTGGGTGTATATTGAAATTGATTTCGATTGTTGTTGGGAGTGACTGCAGATAAAGTTGTTGTATCGTACGTTTTACTTTGTTTGCAATTTTTGTGATTGTAACTGCATTGTATGTTAATGCATGTCTTTGTATGCGCATAATGGAGTTACCACGTCTTAGCGTTATGCTGTTACTACGCCTTATGATTATGAATCGGATTGGGTGAACAGTTAAATTGATTGAGTGTGTTGTTGCAACATATCATTAAATATTTGCTTTTTTCCTCTAAAAACATATGCCACACATTTGAAGGAGAAATTGAATAGGGAAGAAGCATATTTAGTTGTAATCATGTGTATCAAAAAATAAGAATGAAATACGTGATACTACATGTTATAATAGGATAGGGAATCCAGATGCAAGATAGATAAATTAACAAATGCAATCTAACATAAACAATCACACCAAAATAACAGAAACAAGAAGAACACAAGATTTAATGTGGTTTCTGGTGTTGTGCCGACTACTCCACGGACATAAAAAAGATATTTTATTATGCACTGAAATGCATACGGATTACACACTTTACAATAATCAATACAGTTGGTTTTATAGGCACAGATCCCTAAACCCTAACCGCCAAGAATCTTTGTCGGATTGCCATAAATGCCCCAGATGTTGGATCACTCGCCGATCCAACTCAGATGATCAATGCACAGATGTAGAACTCAGGCTGTACCCAAAACCTCAACAGACCCTCAACAGGCTGCTGACACCGAAGAAACTCAGCAGACTTCCCAGCTGACTTTCATAGACTTGGATACACTTCTCAACAGGCCATCACTCTGTGGATAACCAGATTAGTTCTACCAGATGTAGAGTTTAAGTACTTTGTTGCCAAATCTCCACCTTGACTTGAACTCTCATTCAAAGTCAACCAGATTGCATAAACAGATGTACTTGTACCTGATGCATTTATCAATGTCAGATGTACTGTACCAGATTACTCCACTATGTCCACTCAGCTGACCTGCCCTCAGCTGAGCTTCCACGTTTCCAGATTATAAGCTTTGAAAATTTAGAAAGTCTAGACAAAACTAAATTTGCTTTGCTAAACTTGTTTAGTGAACATATCAGCAGGGTTATCCTTGGTGCTGATCTTCTCCACTTGAACCCTCTTCTCATTTCTTAAAAAATGATACCTCACATCAATATGCTTGGTTCTCTCATGATGAACTTGATACATAGCCAAAAAATTTGCATTCAAACTGTCACAATAAATCTCAGCTTGATCTTGATGTAGCCCTAAATCACTGACTACTCCCTTCAACCAGATACCGTCCTTGGCAGCTTCAGTAAGAGTCATATATTCTGACGTAGTGGTTGATAAAGCCATTATTTCCTGAAGAGTTGCTTTCCAGCTGACAACTGAATTCCTCAATGTGAGAACATAACCAGTCATTGATTTCCTACTGTCCACATCACATGCATAATCAGCATCACAGTATCCTGTGATCAGACCTAGAGTATCACCTCTATAAATGAGACCAACATCAGCTATACCCTTAAGGTACCTGAACATTATTTTCATAGCTTTCTAGTGTTCCTTTCCAGGTTGAGCCATAAACTTGCTGACAACACTGACTGCCTGAGCCAAATCAGGCCAAGTGCACACCATGGCATATATCAGACTACCAACTGCACTAGTATAGGGAACTTTTGACATATACTCATTTTTCCTCTGCTGATTGTGAATCATAAACAGGCAATTGAACATTAGATGCCATAGGAGTTTCAATTGTTTTTGCAGCAGACATGCCAAATCTGGCCAATATTTTTTGTATACCTACTGAGACAAGAATAGCTTCTTCTGACTCCTATCTCTCCAGATCTCCATCCCCAAAATCTTTTTGGCAGCACTCAAATCTTTCATTTCAAACTCATCTCTGAAAAGGTTCATCGGATTTTGAATATTAGACTTGTTTTTAGCAGCTACCAACATATCATCCACATACAGGACAAAATAGCTATGTGATCCATCTTTCAGCCGACTGTGATACAACAACAGTCATATGGACATCTGCTATAACCCAGCTAGATCATATAAATGTCAAACCTTTTATACCACTGTCTAGGAGCCTGCTTTAGTCCATACAAGGACATCTTCAACATGCACACAAAGCCTTTCTTGCCACGAACATGAAATCCTTCTGGCTGGATCATGTATATCTCATTATCTACCTCACCATGTAGAATGGAAGTATTCATATCTAACTGCTCAATTTCAAAATCCTGTTGTGCCACCTTTGCTAGAAACACTCTGATTGAAGTGTGTATGGCCACTGGTGAGATTATCTCATCAAAGTCTACCCCTTCTTTCTGACCAAACCCACTTGCAACCAAACGTTCCTTATACTTGACCTTTCTGCCTTAGTCATTCCTTTGTTTTTTTTGAAGATCCATTTGCAAGTAACAACTCTTCCATCAGCTGGATGTTTAACTAGATCCCAAGTCTGATTCTTCAATAATGACTCCATTTCATCTCCCATGGCAGCAAGCCATTGAGATGCTTCAAAACATGTCACTGCTTCCCTATAAGTATAAGGTTCAAAACCATCCACTTCTTCTGCAACTTGAAGTGCATATCCAACCATATCATCAAAACCATACCTCTTGGGAGTTATCCCAACATTTGCTCTTCTCTCCCTGCTGACAGCTTTACACTGCAGACCAATGTTCCCTGTTTGATGCTCTGTGGATCCTTGTTCAGCAGACTGGCTTGGATCAGACTCGGGTTCAGCAACCAGATCAGATGAGTGCTGACTTGGATCAACTGATTGTTGCATATCAGCTGACTCTGCTTGAAGCTCCACCTGTTTCTCATCCCTCTCAGATTCAGCACTGGTTTCAGATTCTGTAGACCTCCCCGCTGATGAGTTAATCATAGAATTTTCATCAAAAACCACATCTCTGCTGAGTATGACTCTGGAATATGCTGATGACCAAATTCTTTAACACTTAATTCCATCACCATACCCCACAAACACTCCCTTCTTGGCCCTTGGTTCAAGCTTCTTTCATTCACATGATAGTAAACCGTGCTTCCAAAAACTCTTAGAAGTGAGTAGTCGGCAGGCTTGCCTAACCACAATCAAATGGTGTCTAGAGATTGATCCCTGTGTGAGGACTCCTGTTGATTAAGTAGCATGTTGTGGTTACAGCCTCTGCCCAAAATCTCCTTGATAAACCAGCATTAGAGAGCATACATCTTGCCCTCTCTAGAAGAATTTGATTCATCCTTTCAGCTACACCATTCTTCTGAGGTGTATTCCTGACTTTACAATGTCTGGCAATACCCTCATCCTTACATAATATATCAAACTCTGACCAGCAGAATTCCAGACCATTATCTGATCTGAAACTTTTGATTTTCTTGTCTGTCTGATTTTCTACTAGAGCGTTCCACTGCTTGAAACTGTTGAATGCCTCAGTTTTGTGTTTCATCATCACAACCCAAGTCATTCTTGAATAGTCATCTATGAATGACACAAAGTATCTGTGACCACCCTATGATTCCACCTTTGATGGACCCCAGCAATCAGAGTGGATATAATCAAGTGATACCTTTGTACTGTGTATGCCTGCTGAGAATTTGCCTCTATGTAGTTTCCTAAACACACAGTGCTCATAAAAGATCAAATTCTTGACCTTATATCCCCCAAGAAATGTTGCTGAAAAAAGACTTGCATTCCTCTTTCACCTATGTGACCAAGTCTCGTGTGCCATAGCTGAGTCTGTTGTGCCTGGTGCACTATTGAGGATGCCACAGCAGCAGGGCCAGATACAGTAGAGTCTTGTAATATATACAAGGTTCCCTTCTTGATACCATTGAGGACGACATCTTAATATTTGTAGACATTTAGTTCTCCACCTTCTCCCTTGAAATTGAACCCTTTGCTATCCACAAGACTAAGAGATACCAAATTCTTGGTCATATGTGGAACATGCATGTCTAACAACTTTCAATTCCCACTATCCTGCAGACTTTGATGTTTTCCATACAGATATGACCACCATCTATCTGCTCAGTAGAAAAGCACTCCCTATGTGGAAAAATATGATAGGATGCTCCAGAATCTAAGATCCAAACATCTGCATGATGTGTTGAATCTCCAGCCACTAGAACCAGATCCTCATCAGATTGCTCAGCACCCACAACTGCTGTGCCAGAATTGCTCTCCTGCTGCATTTTCATCATTGGACAATTGGACTTCCAGTGCCCCTGCTCTTTACAGAAATTACAGACATCTATGGCTTTAGGACCTTCAGACTTCTTGGATTTCTTCTTCCTAAACTGCTGTCAATATCCTTTCCAAGCGCGCGACTACTAGTCCAAGCGGCTTTCGATTGTCTATCCCTGATGCCTTGTGTCTCAGCTCCCTGGCATGTAAGGCTGCCCTCACATCTTCTAAAGCCACTGTATCCTTCCCAACTATGAAGGACTGCACAAAGTTTTCATATGAACTTTGTAATGACACCAACAGGATTAGGGCTGCATCTTCATCTTCAATTTTAACATCAATATTCCTGAGATCAAGTAATATTGTGTTTCGCTGATCCAGATGTTCCCTCAGCAGACCTCCTTCATGCATCCTTAGACTAAATAGTCTCTGCTTCAGCAGCAACTTTTTGGTTAATGACTTAGTAATATACAAGCTTTCAAGCTTTGCCCACAACTTAGCAGCTGTGTCTTCCTCGGCAACTTCAGTGATAAATCATCAGATAAGCACAACATGATGGTTGAATGTGCTTTCTCTTCCAGACTGGCAGAATGTGTTTTTTCAACAAGGCCCGCATCTTGATTTGCCACAGACTAAAAATGTTTCTTCCTGTAAATTTGTAAATTTTTACATTACCTGTAGACATCTTTCTTGCCAAAGACCACAACTTTATCACAGAATCCTAGCACCGGTGAGGGTCTTGGTGAAGATAAAGGTTGTCCGTACAGATGATTCCCAGAACCTATGCTCCGATACCAATTTGTTTAACATGATAGGGAATCCAGATGCAAGATAGATAAATTAATAGATGCAATCTAACATAAACAATCACACAGAAATAACAGAAACAAGAAGAACACAATAATTAACATGGTTTCCGGTGTTGTGTGGACTACTCCACGGATAGAAAAGAGATATTTTATTATGCATTGAAATCCATACGGATTACACACTTTACAATGATCATTACAGTTGGTATTTTTAGGCATTGATCCTTAAACCCTAACCGCCAAGAATCTTTGTCGGATTGCCATAAATGCCCCAGATGTTGGATCACTCTGCTGATCCAACTCAGCTGATCATTGCACAGATGTAGAACTCAGATGTACCTAAAACCTCAGCAGACCCTCAGCAGCCTGCTGACACCTGAAGAAACTCAACAGACTTCCGGGCTAATTTTCACATACTTGGGTACACTTCTCAGCAGGCCATCACTCTGCTGATAACCAGATTAGTTCTACCAGATGTAGAGTTTAAGTCACATTGTTGGCACTACATTTGTGGACTTTCAATGTGTAACTACATTATTCGTTACCACATCTTATGGAGTGTGCATATTGGTGTTACTACATGATGAAAAAGACATGTGTTACTACATGTACGTGTTACTTAATGTAACTGCATTGTGTGGATATGGTGCATAGTGGTGTTACTTCATGATGAAAAGACATGTGTTACTACATGTGTTAGTACTTGATGTTGAGTGCAAAAGTAGATTGGGTGTGACCGCATAATTTGTTCCTGACTAGTGAAAAAATAGATACTTAATCGGTGATCCTTATTTTCCCTCTCCATTTCGCCATTTACTCTTGTCAATTCACTCCTCCCCAAATCGGATTGTGCTTGAATTGGTGTAAGTACTGAGAAATTGACAACAATTGTTGCAGTACCCTAATTGCGTCGTCGCCTAGTTAATTTTTTATTTTTTTTATTGTTATTATGTTTTTTATTTGTTGATCGAATATACCAGGTGAATGTAGTAACACATTCACCCAAACCAATTTCCGTTCAAAACAGCATAGGGATTTGCCGAAGGAAAATATAATCAGTTGTGTGTGAATGCATTGTTGTCAATGAATATTAGAAAAAAAATGTGAAATTCAGTAAGGGTGTCCTTTTCAACCATGTACATTTGAACCAGTCCTATCTCACCATTTTCAGTCTTATGCAGTCCTTCTCACCCACCACCTCCTAATAATGCATTCCTATTATAAAATGCTTCTTTTTTGCCCCAAACAAATTGGTGGTACTAAATATATGTTATGTAACTTATTGTGGCCTTGACGTCCTCTTCCCTATTGTTTAATGTCGATCGAGATTAATATTCAGTCGCTCTGCCATGTGATTGAATATCAAATATCACTTGTTTGTGAAGAAAACATTCGTCTTTAAAATAATTTCAAAGTTTAAATAGAGTAATTACTTCAATATTAGGTATACATTTCAAATATATGGGCAAAATAAATTTGGGGTTTCTATCGGCACACTCATATTTACTTTCGACACCCTATTGCTTCTCGCACCATAAAAAATTACTTCGGCACCCGATGATTTTTTGTAAAGTGAACGTCAGTGCCACTGGTGTTCTTTGTTGAACACCAACGCCAGTGTCACTGACGTTGGAGTTCAACAAAGAACACCATTGGCACTGACATTCCCTTTATAAAAGTGTTGCATTTTAGAAAACTGTCCACGACTTTCCACTGGTATTCCTTGTTGAACACCAACGTCAGTGACACTGGCGTTGGTGTTCAACAATGAACACCAGTGGCACCGACATTTTTTTCACCTGAAAAAATAATCAAAAAATGGGTGCCAACAGTAAAAAGGGTTTGCCAATACAAACCACCTAAATTTGATGCATTTGATTAAACTAGTACGACTATAAACATATGGCCCCTTAATTTACTTTTATTTAATAAATTTTTCTTAATTAATTAAAATCATACGTTTTAGCTCTTCAGGAATAAATAAGATACATTTCAACCCTTTCGGTGAATTTCGAAAGAATATGCTTTTGAATATTCCGTCTAGTGAGAGCGTTGAACAAAGCTATAAGGGGTAAAAATGTCCACTTATAAGTTAAACCCTAATCCTCCAACTTTGCTTTACTACATCACCTCCGCCGCTGATAATGTTGTGTGCCATTACCATGTCCTTTATAAGAGTGTCATTCTTCATGAGATTTTATAAAGAAATAAACAACCATGCCTTCTAATTTAAAAATTCCGGTGGAAACATTCTGGTTAGAATTAGAGATCATCGATCATGGCATATCATTTTTCCAGGGCCTTCGTGTGTAGGTAAGCTTCCATTGTTTTAGTTTTATCCTTTTATGCATCGTCCTACTTGTTATGTTATATGATACCTTTTGAAATGGAAGTACAACAAATTCAAGAAACAAATCTGAAATAATTCATCAAATTTATTTGGAGAAGTGATAATTATTTCTAGTGATTGTTTAAGAAATGCATAATTCTTCCCTTGCATATCTTATAATTATGAAGAAAAAAGGATGAAAACAATAATTATGCATCTCAACTTCTACCTCATGGATCATGGCTGTAGACTTCTTCATTCAGAAAATGATCACTAGTTGATTCTTCTTTCTAATTTTGATATTCTGCAAGCATACATAAATATATCGTCATGGCACTGGGCACCTTTTTATTACTCGCTGCAACAATTTATCTGAATTTTTTTCGGTGTTGAAAAGGTACGCTAAAGCATTAATTGGCGTTGAGGGTGTACTCATAGCAGATGTCGCTGAGCGGAGCCATTTCTCGATCTTGGGATTCTCAGTTGGCTTATGTTCGATCTCTTGCGCCAGAAGCTGGTTAATGCTCGATAAGTCTTTGTCTTCTTCTTTGGTTCCTATACATTGCTGTAGGAATAAAAATGGATACAATGGGAGGCAAAAATGTTAGGAAGAAGACCAAAGATAAAACATTCTTTCATGATGAAATAGTCATAAATATACTAATCAAGAATCTAAAAATGCAATAAGATGTCGAATTGATGGAGGGATTTAACATCTATTTCTTTAAGTATTTGCAAACACACAATATAATTATATCCCGAATCCGACGCTAAGACACATGGCTTTTGGAGTAATAGTGCCCAAAGAATATCCAATGTGTACCACCACAGCATATAGATTATACTTCAATTCAGCCAGTCAGAAAAAGGACAAAACATTAATATTACATCAAAAAAGATGAGAACATAGTTCAAGAAACATCAGACAAGTCAAACTCTAACGGAAAAGCTACAAATATTTCAATCTTCTCCACAAAACAGCCATCATTTTTAAATCTTTTTAAATGAAAAGCACCAACAGAGAGTCTGGTCCAACATCAGCTGCTACTCCACAAAAACCTGCTCTTTACAATTCTCAAAAGTGAATTTCGTATCTTAATCCTCAATCTTTCCACCCTAGTGAAAGACTTTAAAGCACCAGAGAGTGTGTTTGCATCCTGGATCTCTAAACTAACGTCTATGGGGAAATGAGCTGTTATTCGTCAATATGTCGAACATGTGATGTGCGGAAGACAAAGTAAGCTATAAGGGGAAAGAAAAGTACGCCGGAACTGAGGAATAGAAGCCAAATTGTGTTATAAAACAATTAATTTGTAGTGGATGTCCATGGAACTTCAAGAGTTTAAACTCGTTTACTTACATAGCATTTATTTGTTTTGCAAGTTAGAATGTTAAGAGTCATTATACACTTATTGGCATTTTTTGTTGTAGCAATAGTTACAAGTTACAAGTTAAAGTTGATTCATTGTACTATGTGTACACTTTCTTTGTAATGTATGAGTAGAAAAAAATGGAGTAATAAGAAATGTTTATTCTTTCTTTTGTCTGCTTCTCTTATTCTTGTAGAATTGTTGTTGTAGTATTGGTTCACACGTATATTATGTTATAACACATTGTTAGCACGAGACATTACCGGTGTTGAGCATTATTCTTTGTGGATTTTGTATATTACAGAAGCAAGAAATTGTTTCGACCAGAAGATGAAAAGCATAGCATTGGATTCTTTGGTACAATAGAAACATACAACACGATGAAAAGCACAACACAAGAATGAAGAGAAAACTGTGTCATCTTTAAGTGAAGAAATTGAAAATCAAAATGGATAAACTCTATTTGAACTAAACCTCGGATATGAACGGCTGCTTTTAAACATTTGCAAGACGTTCCATTTTGACCAGGGATGGTGATATGAGATTAAAAAGATCTCCATATTAGATTCAAATTGTGTACACGGAGTTGCAAAAGATGGCCATGGAACACAATTTACTACTTCAGTTCATGCTCCCACCAGCTTCCCTCAACCCTCATTAAAGCAAATCTTAAGTGGATGAAATATAATACGTGCAATGCGAATTCTCGGTTTCAAAGCATCACAAGTTTTTTTGTCGTCGCAAGAATTGTTTGGTTACGATATGATTTGAATAAAGAAGCGGGTTACCAAACCGAAGAAAATAGAGGAAAAATAAAGGGATTCGATTATTCAGGTAGATTTATTTTATCAATATTACTATATAATTGTACTTTTTTTAAATGTGCATATTACGGATACAATTTATGATGTTTTTTTACGACATCAATATGATGATGTATCAAGTCAATATCTTATGAAAATATTATTGATATCCGTCGATTCAAAGATGCCATGAAGGTAGAAATATAATCATATTGTCTTCGTAGGACAATTTGAAAATGAAAATATGATGACCTGGAGATGGTTAATATTCCAAACGAGCATAGATATGGACTTCATGTCCATCATTCCATCAAAAAATCGTAAAAGTGAATATGAAATTCACATAAAACAATAGATGACATGTCGATAGTTTAAAGTGAATAAAAAATTGACATAAATAAATGCGGACTTGGAGTCCACAGTAAAGGTATGTTCTCATGAGTGATATGAAGTCAAGAGATAAGAAATCTCATGGAACTTAATATGACGCTTTTATGATTGCCGTTCAGAAAAATAAAATCATTTCTATCGATTAATGATGATGACAATATATGTCTCGTCAATAGTGCAACAATGCACATTATACTGAAAATTAAGAGAAAAATCTCAATTAGACAAATGGGAGAAGAAAATTATAATGTATGGAAGTGCTATTTTTATATAAGGCTTCAAAAGAGCCATTGAAACAAAATTATTCGAAATACATGTCTATGCTCTCCCAAATCTCGATTGATTTTATTGAATTTTATTGAGATATGCGTAAAAATGAGTATCATATCTAGACATAAAATAAGGAGAGTATTTATTCATGTTAAATAACATTTTTTCGATGATTTGAACAATATATTTGAAGTTGATTATATATGTCCATCCCCAGAAAAGAATGTGATCAATCTTATATGCATGAGTAATGTAATGATATATGTAGTATATTAAATAAGATGCATCATATTATACAATTTCATTCCGTGAAGTGAATGCGATCAAATTAAATAATTAAGATGCATCAATCCGTTCCATGAAGTGAACGTGGGAAAATATTATTCTTCTGGAGATATCAATTACCATGGTCATGCAGTAATGAGACAACAAATGAAACAATATTGAAATGTCAATCTCCATAAGGGATTATTCAAATTCCCCCGCTTGTATATATTCATGAAGTTTGTTCATACCCGCATAAGAGGATATCACATTAAAATGTAGAATCCGTCACAGGTTATTGCAAATATTCTGGATATCGATTGTGATAAAAGTATTGTCTGAGATTAGCGGGTGGAAAAATAGATACAAATAGATCAATTCACGTGACAAACATTATAATATATATGAACTTGAAGTTCATATCTGAATAGTCATGACTGATCACATAATACACACATACTGTTGACACAATATGCATTGTCAACCTCATGAGGGGAGAATATGAATAAATTCATGGTATTCTGTTTATTTATCGAAACACCCAAAAGAATGTCACAACTAATGTGAATGAATCTTGAAGAATCTGAAATGACATAGTGCTATATTTGTTGATATTTATTCTAAACACATGAAGCGTATTAGTCGTTTGCACTACTAGAAAATAAGATTTTAATGAGAGGAATTTAATGACGGGCCGAAATTTCGTCACTATAAATGTCTTTTAATGAGGGTAATATATATATATAATTATATCTTGTAAAAACGGTGAGGAAGTTCTAATTCTCGTCATTATTTATTCCTTATCCTCTTATTATTGATACATAAAATATTTTCTCGTCATTATTATTTGATATATACTATTATAAATGAATTATTTTTCCAGGCCTATAAATGATAACAAAAAATAATTACCAAAATTTAGGCGGGTTAAAGTCCCACCAAAACATTCCCAAATCATTCCCAAATCTTTTAACTTGAAAGAAAAAACATTATTCATTCCCAAAGAAAAACAATTTGATCAGATTCACAAAACAAAAACCTAATATTAAAACCTCCGCCGTCGACTGCCCTACTCTTCCTTCCTGCACCAACTCCGGCGTCTGTCCTACCAATCTCAAATCAATGGGCTTTCCGGCAACTGTCCTCTTTTGTCATCTCCGAATATAATTCTCCATCCTTCGATTTTACTGATTGCAATCGAAGCGGCTCCAAACCCTTCACCTTGAATAAGCGACGTGAAGCCAATAGTCTTACCAACATCAAATCGATGGTCTTTCTGGTAACTTTCCTCCTCCATCATCTCTGGTAATCATTCTTTATGCTCCGATTTCACTTGCATCACACGAAGTGAGTCCAAAACCTTCTTCTCAAACTAGCCACGTGAAGAAGACGGTGAGTAGAAAATCCTTGTTGTTCTTGAGACTCTATTTCTCTTGTCTAGTTGTTGAAGCTTTTCAACCTTTCACCTTGAATCTATTTGATTCACTGGTTCCCCTGTTTTTGCCGATTATTTTTGTTATATAAGATTAAAAAACAGATTATTTGTATGTTGGTAACCTTTGAGACATAGTAGTAGTTTAACTTTCGTACTAGAAATTGAAGAAAAGGTTTTCTTATTTTCAATACTAAATGAATTAGTTTTTTATTCAAGGGTCATGTATTAAGTGAGGTAGATCTAGGTTATTGTTAACGCTTGACAAATTGGAGAATAATTTTGATAGAATACAATTTACATCTCTGTTCTACGATTTAACATGTTTTCACTCATATTTGGGGCGAGTCAGATTAATGTTATGTCTAAAACTCAATTTTCAAATTGATTTTGGTGAAGTGGTTACTTCTTAACAATGTTGTGTATCTTACTTTGACCTGGATAGTTGCTACGTTCTTTAATAATTGTTGGACCTAAGAATAACAAAGAGAATGTCATAGTTTGATAAGTAAGAGAAGCACTGTCTTGTTAAAAATCTTATATTCTGCTCGCTACAATTTGATCTGGTTTTTTCTTTATAGTGCCATTTAGTCCTTAAGCTTTTGAATGTGATGAGTATTCATATGGGGTATGTGATTGAGTGGCTGAGATTTTCATTTTTATTTTTCATCTTAATGCGCCTATTTCGTATGTGCAAAGACTCTTTCAACAGAGAAGGATCATCTTCAATGAATTCGGTGTAGTGATTCCAATGGTGACCTGTTATAACTTAACATGTGTTTTGCATTTACAACATTAAAGCGCGCGCATATCTCCTTAGATACCAAAATTCACGTAATTGGTCACTTTAGAGATTACTACACCAAATTCACTAGAGACAATCAAGATTTCTATGAACGTGCCCACTTTTGCAATTTACTATACCCAAATTCACATGTTACTTTTTTTTTATCACCTTCGATTCATTCCGTGATTGACTCCGCGGCTTTGTTTTAATTGATGATTTTATTTGTTGAGATTTGTCTCTCTTAGGAGGCTGCAACCTCTGATCAGCTTTGGATTGCACAAAAGGTTATCATAACCGGAAATTCAAATATTGCAGATTTTTCCTTTTATCAGGGCAAGAAGATGTTGGAGTTCAAATTCTTCCCACAAATCAAGGTGGGTTTCTTGCAATTGAAGTATTTTTAGCTGCTGAAGTATGTTTTTTCATTTTTATTTTTGTAGATTTTTGATATGTTATTTGTAGTGTTTTAGTAGTAGATGCGTATTCTGATAGATGGTTTGTATTGTTTTGTATGTTAACATTTGTTAACTCTTATGTGTTCCCCCTGACTAACTTTTTTCGTTCCTTATTCTTAGCTTGCTGCATGTTCTGCTGCTGCTGTTGCATTTGCATTTGCAATCCCCATATCATCATGTTTCTTTTCTGAAAAATTCTCAGAATGGAAAGTAAACTTCCATGCATTTACTTTCCAATAAGCTCGTTATACTGATTGTGTTTGTTTTGAATTGTGGGTATTGCAGACATACCAACTCCAGATGAACCGCCAAGGTGTGATGATGAACAATAGCTCGGGATAAGGTATGTATATTTACTACCCTTTAATATGCTATTTTTCAAATATTGCCTTAAATGTCATATGTATGTTTCAATATTTATTTGAGTGGCTCTGAGAAAGCAAACTTTTTGAACAAAGTTGATTAAAAATGGGCTTTATATTTGATATGATTATTTGCTTCTGCAAAATTCATAAAAAGTTAAAAACAGAGCTATGTTGGCTGATATAAGCCGATAAGAAATTTGATTGGTTTGAAAGGATTTATATATTACTCGTCTTTTGATCGGTATGATTTCGTTCAATAAAATATTATCAGATCTTACCTAACCCCCACTTCCCACACTCCGGACATACAACAAACCTCCCAATCCCATGGCCCTCAGGTGTTTCTCTTTTTTCCTTTTTGTTTTGTATATGCATTCTAGTTCAAGATAGTGAGTTGGTTTTTGTCCAAATTGTACATGATACCTAAAATCATTGTTTATTCTTCATGGCTTTTCTAGCCTCCCAGCCATTCAAACTAATAATAAGAGTAACTGGTTTAAATCTAAGAAACAATAAGTGGAATGTTAATCAATGTAGGCAGGGATACTTGAAAAGCAGGTTAGAAAAAAAATAAAGTTTACTATAAATGATTTAGAATTTAGTATAACTGTCTCTCAGTCTCAGGCTCAGGCTAGATTCAGGTTTTTATTGCTTTTTCTATTATATTCTTTATAAGACTTGTGTTTTGTCAATTTGTGTTTCTGGAAGTTTACTCTTCATGTGAACAAGACCAGCCTGGCATTAATTATTTTGAAACATAATCTGCATTTAGAAAGTTTCTATTGTAATTGTTAAATGTCATTTGTATCCGTAATGCATTCGATATGGGACCAGATATTATGTGACAAATTCATCTTGAGCATATGTCATTAGTATAGATGTCAATTCTTCCTTGCTTTCAAGGAATTTTTGATAAATGACTTGTAATCCTATTCAAAATATGTCAAGAATGACCTAACTCTGATTAAAAGTTGTTTGATTGTCCTTATTTTGCTTTTGGCAAATGATTTTTCTATTCCTATTGCGCGTCATTAATTAGAGAAATTGTTACTTGCCGTGGAAGAAGTTGAAAAAAGTTTAATGTGCAAAGTACACATTTACTTAAAAAAATTATCTGCGAGAGGGATTTATTACATCGAATAAGTACCTACAGGCTACAGCAGTTGAATAAAGTTAGAAAATATTGTATTGTGCTTTTGTTGATCCGAATACAATAAAGACATTTTGATTACTTACACTTGCAATGGAGCAGGTTAAAGTGGTCAAATACTCAAATATGCATGAAATATTATGACATTTGTGTGCGAGTGTGTATGGTCTTGTAGCACCCCTCATTAGGCTCATGTTTACTTTTTTACCTGTGAATCATTGTTGGACTGTTAAAACTTTTCCTTATATTTTCTTTCTGTTGACATGCATATTTATGCAGGCTTTGGATGCTTTTGGAAAATATAGTTGTAAGGATTGCTACTTATCATATCCCAAGATGGTGTAATTTTGCTGGTCAAGTGGCTTGTTATGTAGAAATCAATCATTGAAGATGTTTTGGTTACTGACATTTATGGTTGTTAGATATTTGTATTTTGGGGATGTGATATCTGAAAATCCTATCATTATGCATCTATATGTAACTAATCTTTTTTAATTTCTTGGAACAACTCTACTATTATGTATGTTTTGGATATATGAATGCATATTGTTGCAACTATGTATATTTTGCATAGACTAATCCAAATGGTTCAACTTACATCACTGTAGTATATTTAAATGTATTAATTAATATTTTAATATTTGTTCATAATGACCAAATGGGTATTTGCAGAAAAAGCATTTAATGACGGTAATATGTGTCATTAACGGGTAGAAACCAACATTCAACTTTAGTTCTAATGAGAGGCAAATAGTATAGTAATGAGTAAATTACTGGTCACTAGAAATATTTTTAATGAGAGTTTCATATCGTCATTAAATCCTTGATGTCTTTTATGATGAGATGATTTCTCGTCATTGAATGCTTTAACTAGAAGGGCGACAATGAGGGGAGCATGAGGGGAATTTCTCGTCATTAAAAGTCTTTACTGACGAGAAAATGACATATAATGACGAGAATTCCCGTCATTAAAACGTGTTTTTCTTGTAGTGTTGTATCCAAAAGATATAAATCTCATAAATATGAGATAGTTACAGAAAATTAATAATCATTGAAAACAAAAGCCAAATAGCACTTGATGATGATGTTGATTTAGCAAAAACCATTGTGTTTCGAAATATATAAATCGCTTGAAGCGAATGAAAGTTTATCAAGTTACAGCTCGATGCAATTACTACATTATTAACGAAGATCATTTCCCGGCATTAAGGGGAGATAAGACAATCCCATTTTAGGATTAAAGAATGTCGAGAAATTTTATAAATATAAAAGATTTTCCACGCATCAGTCTAATTGAATTGAGAAAATATTTTAACTTGCAGTGCTTTGCAAGTAATATACCAGATGTTTTTATTCAACATAAAATAGTGAGTACTATAAATGCACCAAATTTGATTGATAATATATCTACACCGGAAACGTAGTATACCGATTGGTGTAAAAGATAAATCCGCGGAAAATGAATTCATTATTGATATTAAGTCACTCATTAAATATCTCAAAGAGATTTGTCTTGAAGATGAAAACAGCAAATTAATTTCTCACATACATCAAATGATCAAATATTCGGGTTGCGGAACAACCGGATCCATGCATTGATAAGGATTTGGTTTATGGTAATATCGAATTAGCAATGTAATTTGTTGAAGAGTTTTGTAATATATTATCACAGTCGTCGACGACATATTTTCCTCGTAATTTGCTATTATAATCTGGATCCAGAACCCAAGTCAGTAGTAAAGTCCTAGAAGCACATAGATTGGGTAAAAATAAAATAGGGAGAAGGGGCCACTAGGACAAAAAAGTTAATAAATGGGTCTGGAAGGACAAAAGTAACATTTTCATGATTATAAAGGACAAAAATCACAATTGTGACTTTAAAATTGTTACTTCACGTGTTAATGTTACTTTGTGTTTCACAATCGTTACTTCATATTTACTTTATTCCACATTTGTTACTTCATATTTGTTACTTTTGTCCAGATTAAATTACAGTGTCCTTCTATCCTGATTTTTTGATAATTTTGTCCTTCTGGGCAAAAATCTATAAATAAAATAAGCAATGGAGGCTTATATTGACTTGAAATGTTTGGTTCTTTAGTGACCAAATATTGATTTTGATCCCCCACTACGAATAACATCATATTCCGCTACTTAATGGCTCTGGTAGAAACTAAGAATTTTTATACGACGTTGTGACCATATATTTATAGGTCATTAGACGTGAATATTTACATGAAAACATATGATTGATTTTAGACCTAAAAATCACAACATGTATATTCTTTAGTTGCAAAGGTTGTTTTATGGCCTAAAGCATTCATGTTAAAGGTAATAAAATATATAAATAAATTCCTTATGAAGAAGGAATATATATATATATATATATATATATATATATATATATATATATATAGACATGTATAAATATATAAGTAGCTCATGCATAATGACATGAGTCGGGTGATATTACATCACCTATTATTATTTATAAGAATAATCTTGATTGTGTTGCAAGTGTTAAACAAATAGGTATTGTGTATGACAACTTTTAGCCCCAACATTCAAATTAACTCTAAAAGATATATGGCTTATTAAAAAATAAGCTATAATGACAATATGACAGACTTGTTCAGTATGTTCATTCCCACATCAATTTTGGAGAAATTTTTTTATAGTATTGGGATGCATACATTTGAAAGACTTTTGTCATCAGGGGGAGCGACAACTTCAAACAATCTTGATGCTTTGGTCCTGAAGACCAATGACTGTACTCTTTTTCCTTTTAACTAAGTATTTTCCCACAGGGTTTTGTTAGTTAAAAGTTTTTAACGAGGCGATCGGTGTAACACGATAAAAATGCATATGTCAAAATCTATTGTCCTTGCCTAGTTGTTTTCCCACTGGGTTTTTCTAGCAAAGTTAATAGTATATGACATGTATGTTATGCAACTTAGATCGAGCAATCGAATCAGTTGTATATGCATTCTGTGATGGACATCCAAGGGGGAGTGTTATAAAATAATTAATTTGTAGTGGATGTTCATGTAACTCCTAGAGTTTAAACTCATTTACTTACTTAGCATTCATTTGTTTTGCAAGTTAGAATGTTAAGAGTCATTATACGCTTCTTTATTGTAGCAATAGTTACAAGTTATAGTTGATTCATTGTACTATATATACACTATCTTTGTAGTGTATGAATAGAAAAAATGGAGTAATAAAAAATGTTTATTCTTCTTTTTGTCTACTTCTCTTGTTCTTGTAATATTGTTGATGTAGAGATAAAGTGAAATCCTTAATAGAATTTTATTCTCTTATTGTCTACTCCTTGTGCTATTTTAGTATTAGTTTCACACCAATTGTAAATTATTTTATAACAAATTGCAGATTTTAATGAAATATAGTGTCTGTGTGCTAGCTATTAGCTCTATTATGCCTTATCTGAAAGAGTACTAACTGCCGCTTCTGGTTTTTTCCATGATGCCGCTCGTGTTTACAGCCAAGCCGTGACCTTAAGAGAAGTGATCCAGCTTTCTCAGAGAGAAGATCCAGCCTTAGGAAATTGATGGGAGGGATTTTCAATTTGGATAAAAGAGACGAGTTTCTCATTTCGAACATAGAGCGGACGGTGGCGGATTTGCTGTGAAGGAAGAAATTGGGAGATTTAGGTTACAATGGTGATAGGGTAGAAAAAGAAAAGTGATGAAAGGAATCCGATAGAGGTATTTAAATAACACAATATATTATCGTTTGATTTGTGTCTCGATGGTTTTAAAAATAAGAGACTTTTTAACGGTGGATGATTCAAATCTGCCGGTAAATGAATGATATAATGAAACTCCTACTCATTTGCTGGTGGATGTCTAAAAACCGCCGATAAATCATACCACTAGTGGCGGCATGTAAAATCCGTTGACGGGAGTCGGACCAACACCTCACCACATGTCATCTCCACATCAACTTAGCAATAAATACCACTAGAGGATGTACGAACCTCGAAGACCATGGACCCTGCCTCAGCCTATAAGTAAGCACAAGCTCTGACCCGAACCCCAGGTGGGGGTCAACTCTGCCGACTCTAGCTCAGAAGACCCTTCCCGTCCACCACAAGTCGACCAAGATGGCCTTAAGCAGATTAGCCCATGTGTGTACTAAAATCGGATAAACATGGAAAGAATCGTCAACCATAAATGCTCTGATCCTATATTTAAATCAACCTGATTATCCCCTACAATTATGGGTATTAAACCACGTTTATCTTTTCCTTAAGGAACATGAAATCACAGTCCAACAAGGACACGGCCTATGCAGGCCTAGGGCAGAAGCCCCTCCTATATAAACAATCCCTAAAGAACTATGAGAGACTTGATTCCCGAATAATACACAAAATATGTAGGCAGCTTGAGATACAATATCTCAAGTCCAGTGTAAGCCTCACACAAACCACCCCTCACTTTTATCTTTTTTAGGGTTTTTAAAGCTTTTGTAGATTGTCACAAGGAAAAACCCCCCCGGAATTAATACCCGACGATTTCCAGCATCGTCAATTGGCACTAGAATGAGGGCCTTCTTACTGACAATCCTGCTCAAGGTTTCCAAATCACCATGGTGACAACTCGACAATAGATCACAAACGTAAATAACACCAACGATGCGTCGGCCTCCAATGCCAACAACCAGAATCAGGAGCAAGAGGAGATTGCCCTCAACGCTACCCACCAAGCATTGGTAGATCAATTTGTGGCTATGGATTAGGCCACCAAACAAGCCATCATTGATGCTGCTTTAGAAGAGGACGATGAGGAGGATGAGTATCTGGTGGAAGAAGATCCCCTCGATGAAGATTTACAAGAACATGATCTGGAGGAGGAAGATGAATATTAGGAAAAGGAATCACGAGAGGAAACACCTCCTTCCCCTCCAAAGCGTAAATGGGCCAAGAAGGACGATCATTCATCCTCCTCAAATAGGGGGAAGCAGCTGGTAGACCCTCATGCAATAGATGCGGCTAGGGCCGAGCTGTACGTTATCTTGGGAAACAGATCTACGGATCTCTCTCGTATCACCCTTTACCGAGCAGATGGAGAACTATCCGCGACCTTCAAGGTTCAAGGTACCCAAATTAAATCCTTACGATGGAACCAACGATCCTCAAGATCACCCTTTTCAGTACTTAACCCACATGAATATGGATTGCGCTCCTGACGAGATGAAGTGCAAGGCCTTTCCTGCGTTACTAGCGGGTCGAGCTCAAGAGTGGTTTAGGAAGATCCCTGCAAGGATAATCTCCAACTTTTAGATTCTCAAGAAGATGTTTCTCAACGCAATTATTGTAGCCAAACCGTTCCAGATGAATGCCACACACCTGGTCACCCTCAAACAGAAGAAAGATGAGACGGTGCTACAGTTCCAAAACCGGTTTAATGAAGAATCCACACAAGTAAAAGATGCCGACGAACGCATTCTGATCGCCTCATTTATAGCCGGGCTGTGGGAAGGTAAGCTCTACGCCAAGCTAAACAGCAAACTCCCCAGGTCGATGGAAGAGTGTATGGAAGTAGCATATAAGCGCTACCAAGGGAAGGAAACAAACCGGCTAAAAAGATAGTCACGGAAAGAAGAGCACAAAAAGGAAAAGGCAGAGAAGTCATCTGACAAGAAAAGAAAGTCGACTTGGGACCGAGCAGCCAGCTCGGCCACAGATCGGTCAGAGAAAAGGCAAGCCTTACAGCATAGAGACTTCGCCCCACTAAACAGACCACGCGAGCAGGGTCTCGCCATCATGGAGAGAAAAGGCCTGCCCCGAACTCCACCACCAATGCGAAGTCCCCCAGAAAAGAAGGGATCAAAGCAAGTTCTGTGCCTACCATAAAGATGTTGGGCCTGATTGAGACAATTGTAGAGATATTCAGAGGGATATTGATGCAGAAATTGCTAAAGGGATGTTGGACAAGGTCGTGGATCCTGATCGGGGTCTGCAGGGTGAGCCCTAGAGACGAAGAGACCGATACCCGGACAAAGATTGACATGGTCCAAGGGACCTACTTCCATTGGTTACAAACAATGAAGGCCTAGTCATAGAGGCCGTAATAAACAAGAACGTGGTTTAGAGGATTTGTGTGAAAACGGGAAGTGCTGGTAACGTCATCCACTACTCAGCTTTCTAGTCTTTGAAGCTTAAAGATTCAGAGCTGATCATGGTCTCATCACCACTGTTCGGATTCGCCGGACCCCCAGTCCATCCCATGGGGATGGTGTGGCACTCAACAACTTTTAGGAAAGAATCAAATGGCAGAACCCTCACGGTCACTTATGTCGTAGTTAGAGCATCAGCATACAACATCATCTTGGTAAGGCTCGCACTAATTGACCTCCGAGCTGTAATGTCCCCGGCTCAAATCAGCCTAAAGTTTCCTACTACAAATGGCTCGTTTGAAATCAAAGGGGATCTGGAGGTAGCTAGTAACTTCTATGCTGCCACAATCAAAAACAAAGGAGTGACCTTGGCTTAACGAGTTCGGCAGGATTGGTCTTGTTTAACCTTACATGGCAGATTTTTTAGTAGAAACTAATGACGTTAAGTAAATCTGAGCTCTGCTGAGTCGGACTCAACCAAAAACATGCGATAAGTCAGCAAGATCTGGCCCAGATCACCGTAAAATTAATGCGAGAAGTCCGCAATATATGGCCAGCTCACCGTAAAATTAATGCGATAAGTTAACAAGATCTAGCCTAGCTCACCGAAAACTTAATGAGAGAAGTTAGCAAGATCTGGCCCAGCTCGCCGTAAAATTAATGCGAGAAGATAGCAAGATCTTGCCCGGCTCACCGTAAATTAATGAGAGAAGTCGCAAGATCCGGCCCCGACTTGCCGTAAAATTAATGCGAGAAGTCAACAAGATCCGGCCCAGCTCGCTGAATACTTAATGCTAGAAGTCAGCAAGATCTGGCCCAGCTCACCATAAAATTAATGTGAGAAGTCAGCAAGATCTTGCCCAGCTCTCCATAAAATTAATGCGAGAAGTCAGCAAGATTTGGCCCAGCTCATCGTAAAATTAATGCGAGAAGTCAACAAGATCTGGCCTAGATCGCCGAAAGCATAATGTGAGAAGTTAGAAGATCTGACCCAGCTCGCCGAGAGTTAGTTCAAAAACCAGAATGCTCCAAATCAGTCCGCCAATATTTTAACAGCCGAGCCCTGGAATTAGCCCGGACTCATCCAACAAGCGTCTACTAAAAAGGTCAAGTCAGCATGTTGCTGGCTCTTCGGCAAGGAACATGTCAAATCCCAAAAAGTTGGGCTCGGAAAATATGTGATAGCAACATGAGTACTCCATCAAAAAACATAGGTTAATGAATGGCATACTAGGGGGCAAGATACCCCATCAACAAAAAAGTTAGCAGAAACTACTTAAAGAAATGCATTAGTAAAAATTGTTTCCATTATGAAACAAAAATTTACAATACAAAACATCTAAATTTCTAAAAAATAAAGAAAAATCCCTAAACCCTATTGATCTAGGCATCTGGGGTCGGATTCTTATGTTGCTCGGATGGGAGGAACCGAACTGGAAGCAACAACAATAGCTTGGCCAGATTACTTGGACACGATGTCCACTCTTGCTTTGAATTCCTTCAAACGGTCGTCATAGACCTTCCTCATCCGAGGATTATGGAAACCCTCCTTCGGAAGATTGTCTATGACCAGGTCAGGAAACAGGACATTTGCCTCATCCACGCCTTGGGTATAACCATGGTTTAGGATGGGGATGAGCAATAGCTTCAAGGCCTTAGCAATGTCACCTGAAGCCTTATCCTATTGAATGGCTTTGGCAGCTTGAACCGGAATAGTGCCCTCCAGCTCAACCAGTTTTTCTTGGAGTTCAGACGTAGCCTGCTCCCTTCCCTTCCTCTCTTCAGTAAGCTCATCTGCCAGAGTCTTTAGATCAGCCAGCTTCTTATAAAGAGCTTTTATCTCTTTGTCTTTTGAGTCCACGGAGCCTTTCATCTTTGCAGTATGATGAAACGACGTACGTGACAGAGGTTATAAGCCCCAAACATGTGTCGGAACCCGTCTCAATTGAAACAAGTGGGCATCAATGCCTCGAATCCCTTGACAGTTGCGACGCCGTCATGATGGCGTCTATGCCAGCTGTCCTGTTACGCTTCAAAAAGCTTCAAGTTAGTATGACTGAGCCGAGACACAAACTTGGCAGATCTGAGCCAGCCTCAGGAGATCGGCTAAATCTGGGGGCTTATAACGGGGGTTGGGCCAACACCTCACCACGTGTCATCTCCACGTCAACTTAGCAATAAATTAAATGATGTACGGACCTCGAAAACCAAGGACCCTGCCTCAGCCTATGAGTAGGCACGAGCTTCGACCCAACCTCAGGTAGGGGGGTCAGCTCAGCCGACTCTAACTCGGTAGGCCCTCCCATCCACCACAGGTCGTCCAGGGGGGCCTTAGGCATATTAGCCCAAGTGCATACTAAAATCGAATAAACATGGAAAGAATCCTCAGCCAAAAAGGCACTGATCCTATATTTAAATCAACATGATTATCTCCCACAATTAAGAGGATTAAACCACATTTATCTTTTCCTTAGGGAATGCAACATCACAGTCCAACAAGGACACGGCCCATGTAGGCTAGGGCACAAGCCCCTCCTATATAAACAATCCCTAATGAACTATGAGAGACTTAATTCATGACTAATACACATGATACGTAGGCAGCTTGAGATACAATATTTTCAGTCCAGTTGAAACAACACACAAACCACCCCCCTCTTATATCGTTTTTAGGGTTCTTAAAGCTTGTGTAGATTGTCACTAGGAAAAAATCCCCCAGAATTAATACCCGACGCTTTCTAGCATCGTCATCCGTCATCGAAATCCACTGCTAAAAAGCAAAAGTTCTGAAGTGTATGTGTTTTGAATGTTTTTATTCTTGTGAATTATTGGGATTACTTTCTATGTTTGTTTTCACATATGAATATTGTATGTTTATTGAACAACATTGTTTATGTGAATCGTTTCAGATTACATTTTTCTGCTCGTCTCTTTTTGAAACGAGGACTCATTGATCATTTAAAAGAACGATGTTTTGAGTATGTTTTGATTCATTGGTGTATCATTCAACATGAATAAGGTGTCTCTTACGACCACAAGATCTTGTGATTCACACACTTGTTTAATAATATTGTCACTTTTTCGAACCGTGTGAAAATCTAATTGGATTAATATTTCGCGATTCCCGTGTCATAACGGAATTGCGAAAACAAGACAACATAAATAAAGATCAAAACACAAAGAAATAATAACACAAAAATTTAACGTTTTCAACATTGTTTCGACTAGTCCACGGACATAAAACGAGAAATCGTATTATCGCCAGATTTATAGATTTTTCTCGCACTGAGGTAGTCACAATGGGTGAGTTTATATAATACTCTAACTAAAACACTACCCGACTAAACATCACCTACATACATGATTTCTCTAGATGAGAACAACTCCAGACGAGAAACCCACTTCAGATGAGAACCTCATTGATTCAGATGAGTTCCCCATATGTCTTCAGATTTAGACGAGAAGATTGAGAACATAGGTGATTACCAGATTCAGACATAATCACCAGCTTCATATGTGAACACCAGATTCAGATGTATACACTTCAGCTGAATACATATCGGTTGAGTCTTCAGATTCACGTTCTTCTCTAACAGATTAAGATTACTAGATTCAGATGCATTAGATCAAGGCACTTTTACAATTCTCCACCTTGACTTGAATTCTCATACAAATTCCCAAACCAGATTCAGACGCACAACAATGTTCTGTATTGATGTATCAGATCAGATCACCTCGTTTACTTTCGTTCCAACATATTAATTTCCAGATTGAGATGTTCAGTAGATTTAGACAATGCTGGAACTTCCCATTCGTAATAGATTTGGTGATCATATTTGCAGGATTATCATCAGTGCTGATCTTACTCACTTGAACCCCCCTCATTTCTTAGAAAATGATATCTCACATCAATATGATTGGTTCTTACGTGATGAACCTGATCTTTATTATAACCCCGTTTTCATTTGATGATCAAATTCTATACCCTTAACTCAATCTCTAAATCCCACAAATACATTATTTTGGCTCTTTGCTCTAGTTTACCCTAATTGATTTGATAATAACCTATTCACCAAAACTCTCTCAGATTTGAGTATTCTACAGACCTTCCGGACCACATCTCATATGGTGTTTTGAGATTTATCTTTGTGTGAGGTCCTCTATTTATTAGGTAGCATCTATGCTTACTTCCTTAACTCTGAACCTTCTGGTAAAACTAGCATTAGAGAGCATAAACCCTGCCCTCTTCAAAAGTGTTTGATTCGTGCTTTCTAGAACAACATTCTGTTATAGTGTATCAGTGACAGTATGATGCTTGGAAATACCATCATCCTTGCAGAACTCATCAAATTCAGACCAGCAGAATTCCAAACTATTATCTATCCCCCAACTTTTTTACCTTCTTTTATGACTGATTTTCAACCAATGTCTTCCACTACTTGAAAGTTTGTGTTAGGAACATTTTATTATGTTTTGATGATGGCCATACTAGCTGTTATAGCAAGCCTGAAATAAGTTATAATTCTCTGTATAAGTCTTTACTTAGAGTCTGACATGTTGTATAAGTTGAGTCAGACAAGTATTATACTAGTTCGTAGGACGGCTATGTAAGAATAGATATACGGCAGAGTGAAGCCAGTCAAGTACCAGCAGAGAAGCAATGAACACATTATGGTCTGACTTATAACCAAGGAAGTCTATGATGACCTTGGATAAGTCTAAGTTACATTCTAAGTGATGAAACTTAATGTTTAAAAATGGTGTACACGATCTCACACAAATCAATGATAAGTGATGTACAAAGATTCTCCCGAACCTAAAGAATGAAGGAAACGAGTGAATCGGCAAAGTGAACCGACTATCGGCTCGGTGAAGACAAAGCAGTGAAGGAAGATCTAAACGCCAAAGTCAGACAGTCACTTAACGTTCATAGAACGGCCAAGTGAAACTTACTTGATCAGATTTTGAAGTATGAAGAAGATACAGAGGATCGAGCATTAAATGCACAATCAATTGAGGATCAATCAAGGACGGATTTTATGATAAACATTTGAAGAAAAATCTGATCACTGAAATCAAGGAGAATATAAATAAGGGGGAATCAAGAATAAAATCAAGGAATATTCCCCTCATTAAAATAGCCAACGGACGGAAATTCAAATCAAGGATTATCAAGGCTATAAATAGAAGGCATTGACAGACCAAAAAAAAGAGAACGATTAAGTTTGATAATTTACAAGCAGAAACACTGTCAAAGTGAAAAGCCTTCATCTGTGCGAAAAGGAAATATCTGTAGATCAACTCAGGAATCAAAACTTCATTTACAAATCAAGCTCTGAGATTCATCAACAAGTCTATGGATTTAATTCACATTAAATGAGGCAATTGAATCAGAGGAATTTGAGAAGGAGTTGTAACCTTTGTGATAGCTGCTGAAAGATTTGTTCTCAAGGAGCTGTGATAGAGACTGAGTCACTGAAGCTTTTGAAGCCATGGAGTGATAGTCTTGAATATTGTGAAGCTTGTGAAGTCAAGGACAATCATACTATTGTATATGTGAAAACAATAGTGAATTCCTCCAATTATCACAGGAGAAGAGTGGATTAAGGGATTACACCACCTGAACCACTATAAACCTTTGTGTCTATTTACTTTCAGCACTTTACTTAACCGCATAATATATATACGTGGTTGCATAATCTACTTTGAAACAACGTTTTAAGAAGGGACTTATCCGCTGCCCAAAAGCTTTTAAATATAAGAAAAGTTTTTGAAACTCCACTATAGTCATTCACCCCCTAAGACTATAGCTTTACCCTTCTCTAGGACCAACAATTGGTATCGGAGCAGTGTTCGTAGTATCGAACTTGTTCGAGATCTAATTTACGGTAAAAAGGAGATCACATATTTTCAAAGTAGTTTTCAAATTTGTGCTTTATATATATATATATATATATATATATATATATATATATATATATATATATATATATATATATATACCTCTTCTTTGTATTTATGGATTCCTCAAATTTTATGTCGAGGTATCTATATTCAATGTTAATAATTTTGATGAATACAAAATAAGAATTTTGTCTCATCTTGCAACAACTCATGAGGAGATTTGGATGTAATTAATGATGGCTCAATCGAGATTACAACTATGGTAGCCACATGAGCATATCAAGGAAAAACAATAGACAAACTCAAGAAAGATTGGACCAAGGATGACAGGAGAAGAGCAAATCTCGATTTTGTAGCAAAAGACATGATTTTGAAGACTCTAGACAGTAACATGTTCATGAGGATGAAAGATTGCAAAACAGCAAAGGAGATGTGGGACAAATTGGCACTGATCAATGAAGGATCAGAAGAAGTCAAAGAAAACAAATTGTCTGTTGCAAAGAGAAATTTGAGAACTTCAAAATGAAGGCTGGTGAAACCATTGATCAAATGGACAACAGATTCTCAAGCGTCATCAGTGAACTACAACAACTTGGACACACATATCCACAGAAAGAAGTGTGCCTGAAGATCTTGAGAGGCCTACCTGAAAGATGGAAGATCATTACATCAGTAATCAGAGGGATAACAAATCTTACAACCACTGATACCTTAAATCTAATGGCTCAACTAAAGACTCATGAATTTGAGTTGAACGGCGAAGACAGTGCACCGGCGAGAGGCACATAAGGCCAGTGCATTGGTTGCACCCCAAACAAAGTCAAATAGGCGATGCAAACAGCAAAGAGACACAGGAGCGAAGGAACATGTAGCTTTACTAGTAAAAGGTTTTGACAGGTTTAGCAAGAAGAAGCAATTCGAAGGAGGTTCATCATCATTCAAGAAGTCTAGCACAAGCAAAGACATGAAGAAAAATGATGATGAATACAGATGCTACAACGGCAAGAAGAAAGGTCATTTCAAGGCTGAATGTCCAGAAGAAAAATACAAAGACGAGGACAAGAAGAAGTACAAGACAACTGAAAAGAGAAAAAGCAAGAAAGCACTCAAAGCTGAATCTAGCAGTGAAAAGAATGAAGAATCGTCTGAAAATGATTCTGATGATGATGAAGCTGACAGCTCAGACAATGAAAAAGCTTATCTATGCCTTATGGCCGAAGAATCTAATGAACTGAGGTAACTTCTAGCCCATACTCATCATCAACTGCATCCACATGTGACACTGCACAATCTTCTATTCTTTCACTAGATTCTGCAACCCTAATTCAAAATCTCATGATTAAATTTGAAGAAATTGAGTTGAATCATGAAATTCTGGAACAGGAGTGTGAGAATCTAAGAAAGGAGAAAAAAAGATTAAAGAAATAACTGGACAAAGTAAAAGCTGAAAAAACTAGTAAGGAGATTCACTCAACTGATCAACAAGCAGTAGATGATCACTCATCCAATGTTGAAAGATCAGCTGAGAAAATCTCCTTATCTATCAAGATCACCACCGCACCACTGAATGCACCAGCTTACAAACCCTCAAAAAGGTTTGGATCCAGATATGGTCTTGGCTACAAAAGTCAGGATGAGAATAGAAACATGGACAATACAATTTCGAATCTAGATCGATAGGGACATATTTGGTGGTATTTCTTGTGCTTATTTATATTTATTTTGTCGAGAGATGCTCTTTTTCGGGTGTGTTTTGGATGATTTTCAGGTTCTAGATGCTCGTGAGATATAATAGAGATAATTGGAATGTTTTCGCGATTTTTGGAGATTTCTAGAGAAAGCTCAAGGTGGAGAGAAGCATGAAGAATTTTCTGATGTGATTGAGCCGTTGCGGAATGCAGCTATGTGTCATCGAGCGTTATCACCGATCTCGAGGCAAATATTTATTATTAATAAAGTGTTTAAGACTTTGTGTTTTTTTATTATTATTAAGAATTATTATATTTTAGTTAATAGATTTTAGTTTAGATAAATAAAATAAATTATATGGGCTTGGCCCAATTAGGACCAGCAACAGCAAATACATTTAGACGTGAATTTGCTGGGACTATGAATTACATCACGGAAGGCATCAGATGAAAAGGAACAGAGACGGCGGCTGCTACCTTTATTTCCATTCCTTCGTGCGCAAAAACACCGTATGCTTCATTTTGTATTTTCTACCGTGATGTTTAGTTTTTAATTTCTAGTTAAAGTGTTATTGAAATCTCGATTGTTGCGATTGTGAGACCTAATTGATTTCATCCTCATTGCTTTGTTGATATTTATTCGTCTTCCGGGCATAAACTTGATGACTATATAGTTAATTGGTTGTTTCTGCAGGATAATTAATTCAATTATTTAGCTGATTGCCAATTAAAACGATAAATACGTTAAAGTTTATTGGTTTTGATATAGTGGTAAATGATATGATTTTTCCGGTTCGTAGCCCGTAGAATCCACTATCATGAAAACGAATAATCTAGGTTAAAATTAGTCCGGTTGGATTAATACTTTGAACTGGGTCTCACAAACCTTCATGCTTCCGGGATTCCAAACTCTTATGACCGTGTCTAGGGGTATCTTCCGGTTAGAGTATAATTAACGACCGTGTCTTGATTATCGAATTTAGGAGAGATTGGTCACTTGGCGGTTGTCAGTGACTATAACCAGTTTATCAGTAAATTAGTGAGTCATTCTTGCGTCAGTGATCAATCGAGTAAATCGAGGTGGAAATAACTACTTTAGCTGGAGCTTTCTTATTATTAATTTGATTACTATTTTATATCTCTTTTGTCTCGATTATTAGAATTCATCATTTTAGTTACTACAATTTGAGTCAATACAAAACTACTTTGATTTCTATATTTTTGTTCTGAAAGAAATAATCTTCCGTTTCCTGTGTGATTCGACCCCTACTTGCCTATACTAGTTATAGAGTGAAAAGGGATATTTATTTGGTGGTTTAACGACACACCAAATTTTGGCGCCGTTGCCGGGGAACGGCTATATTATTATTTCTTTTTAGGACTTTGTTACACTAATCGTTTCAGTGCATGCCTAGATCATTTAGAACAGGTGAATTGATATTCGACCCAGAAATCGAGAAGACAGCTAAGAAATTGATTAAGGAGGCAAAAGAAGCTAAGAGGCAACTCAAGGAATCCATGTCTTCACCTGATATTGCACTGGATACGGTTATAGAAGATTCATCGACCGAAGACGATATCTTATCTGAAACTGAGTCTGAAGAGATGACAGAGAATCAAGAGCCTCAGAGGACACTAAGAGAAATGGAAGCTCCGGATTTTGATCAACATCCTATATGCATAGCATTCCTGGAGATGGACTAGCCATTTGAATTCAAGCCGTCATTGATGCACGCGCTCCCTACGTATCATGGACTGGCACTAGAAGATCCGTACAAACACTTAATGGATCATCATTTGGCTTGTACCACACAGAGACTTCGGGGTATGACGGGGGATCAAATGAAGCTCGAACTTTTGCAAATACCTTAGAAGGAAAAGCCAAGAGTTGGTTCTATTCGCTTCCTTCCGGATCTATTACAACATAGGCCACAATGAGGGCAAAGTTTATGGAAAGATTTTTCCCCGCTTCACGAGCTTCTAACATCAGAAAAGATATATGTGGAATCAGACAGCAGCCAGGGGAAACATTATTTGACTATTGGGAGAGGTTCAACCATTTGATTGCAAGTTGTCCACATCATCAGATTCCAGAACAATTACTTATTCAGTATTTCTATGAGGGACTTGTACCAAAGGAAAGGAAAATAATTGAAGCAGCTAGCGGTGGAGCTTTCATGAACCAAACATGCGAGGATGCCAAGAAGTTGATTGAGAATATGGCAAGTACTGTGCAACAGTTTGGCTTAAGAGATGATGTGGCTCAAACAGTGAATGAAGCAAACTTCTCCCCCATTGACCAACGCCTTGACACGTTAACATCATTGGTCGAGAAGATGGCGACTGGTCAGATGCATAAAGTGAAGGCCTGTGGTGTATGCTCGATGGTGGGGCACCAAACTGATATGTGTCCTACTTTGCACGAGGAGAGTTCTGAGCAAGTAAACGCGGTTGGAGGTTTCCAAGGGCAGCAACAAATGAAGTATGATCCGTATTTGAATACTTATAATCCAGGTTGGAGGGATCATCCTAACTTCAGCTATAAGCCACAAGGAACACAACAACAATTTTTGCCTCAACCGCAATATCAGCAACCACAAGCACAGGCACCTTCTGGGCCCTCTATGGAAGAAATGTTGAAGAATCTGACCACTTCTTTGCAGCAAACTGTGCAAACAGAGACTCAAAAGATGCAGCAAACTTTGCAACAAGAGACTCAGAAAATTCAGCAAGGTGTGCAACAAGAGGTCTGTAAAATGCAGCAGGACCACTTAAAATTTCAAATTGAGACAAGAACACAAAGAAATCTGGAACTTCAAATGTCTCAATTAGCTTCCACGGTAAGTCAAATGCAACAAGACCAATGAAAGCTTCCTTCTCAAGTGGTAATAAATCCAAGTGAAAATGTTAGTGCAGTTGTGCTGCGGAGTGGAAAGGAGTTAGAAGAGCCACATGTGAAATGCAAAGATGAAAAAGATCCAGTAAAAGAGAAAGATGAGCATCAGAGGGAAGAGTCTAATGCAAAGCAAAAGGGAAAATCTGTTGAGGATAAGACAAAATATGTGGAACCCCCACCTTTCCCTGGGAGGTTGGCAAAAAGCAAGAAGAAAGATAAAGATCGGGCACTCTGGGAAACTTTCAAGAAGGTGGAAATTAACCTTCCATTGATTGAGGCAATCAAGCATGTCCCGAGATATGCGAAGTTTTTGAAAGAACTATGCACAAAGAAGCTCAAAGTGGGCCAAGATGAGAAAGTGTTGGTAAACAAGAACGTTTCGGCCATTATACAGAGGAAACTACCACAAAAATGCAAGGATCCAGATATGTATGCTATTCCTTGTGTAATTGGTCAAAAGAGAATTGAGAGAGCTATGTTGGATTTAGGTGCATCCATAATTGTTATGCCATTGTCAGTCTATAAAGAACTTAACCTTGGTCCATTGAAAGAAACAAGAGTAGTCATTCAATTAGCTGATCGATCTAATTCGTATCCGGAGGGAATGATAGAGGATGTGTTGGTTAAAGTGAATGAACTTATTTTTCTGGCTGAATTTTACATAGTTGACATGGATGATAAATATTCACCTCACCCCTCACTTATTTTATTGGGTAGACCTTTCATGAAAACAGCTAAGACCAAAATTGATGTGGATAAGGGTACTCTTACGTTTGAGTTTGCTAATAAATTGGTCACATATTGCATTTTTAATGATGTAGAGCACCCAAACAATCACGAGTCTGTTTTTCATGTTAGTGTCAATGAGTATATTGTTGATGATCTTGTTGAAATTAACTTTCTTAAAGAGGGGCTTGAGTTGTTGTGTCCAAAGAGTTTAATAGGTATGGATACTCGAAAAGAGGATGAGGAGGAGTCACTCAAACTTGAGTGGAATAAATGGTTTGAACCTTTTGAGCCGATCCATTCCGAAGAAAATGAGGCTACGTCGTTTTTGAAGGAAAAAGGTTGGAGTACATTGATGACGGAAAGCCTTACCAAGGCGTTGAGGAGATTAAAAGAGTTTCTAGCCATAAATGAGGATTTTCTTTTTAATCCGAGGTTACGATTCATTCCAGAGAAGTTACTGCTGGGTTGGGATATATGGAAATCACCGTGATTGAACATGTTCGTCTAGCCAAAGACGTGAAAGAAAGGCGCTGATTGGGAGGCAACCCAACATATAAAAAATATAAAAAAAAACAGTGAGCAAAAAAAATAATGATGTGATCACATCATTCTTGGAATGTGTTATCACAATAAAAGGGCCATGATACAGAGACTAAAAATCTAATGATGTGATCACATCATTTGGGTTTCTAAATTCCTTCTATTAAAAAAAAAAAAAAAACACCTCTTCCTTTCTCCAGATTTTTCCACCCATTTATATGATCCCCAAATCTAATCACCAAATCAGCCGCCAAAACTCCCCTGTCCTTTCTCCCGCCCGTAACTTGCTGCACCCTTTTCACAAACACTTTGCCATCACCATAAATCCACCCGTTTCTGTATCTCCATTCCTTCTTTTACTTCAATTTTATTATTTTTAAGCCATGGCAAGAACTAAGTAGCAAGCCAAGTTCTTGGGGCGAGCTGTGACAACCACCCCACCATCCCCGCCTCCACCCTTACCGGAACCTCGCCGGAAACCACCAAAACGCCACCACCCAACACCTCTGCTACTCAATCGTGTAACCCCTTAACTAAATCCCCTGTATGAGCTGTCTAGCTACCTATTTCCGACCGACCGGAATAGCCACTCCACCACCCAACACCTCTGCTACACAATTCGCGTCTCTCTCTAGCCCCCACTTCGATTTCAGGTAAGTCCCCGATCTCTTACTTTCTTACTTTCTTATCTCATACATGTATATATTTACCATATCATGTCATTGTGCATAATCGCATTTATCTTCTACATTTGGCCATACATTGGGGACAATGTATGTTTCAAGTGTGGGGGGAGATGTTGCATTCATCATACATGTTTATCATTTTTAGATTAGATCATATATATATTTTTTTTATTTTTGTACATAAAAAATAATAATAATAATAATAATTCATGCTTAGAGTTGCATTATAGGATTTTCTAGTACTTGTTTACCAAGAATACAAATGTGTGACACTTTAATTACCAACCTTTTCATTTCTATCTTGTGTGGATTAATAGGAATCAAACGGCAAAGAATCAATATATGCACACACTTTTGTTGATACGCACTCATTTTAGAACATTTGTTTATAAGTTTTGGGTGGTAAAACCTTTGAACCGTAACGAAAGCCACTTAAAAGTGAGGTTTACTTGGCCAAAGAGCGCACTCGCTCACTTTTCTTTTGAGTGATATCCCCACATTCCAATGTCATTCTAGAATTTGTGTTGACATGCGTTTCGAGACCACATTTTTCAGGTTCAGTGCATTTAAATAATTGAGGCACCTAGGATTTAACTCATTCTAGACCTACTTTTGTTGGCCAACACATACTATATCCCCCTAGTTAGCCCCGTCTAGCCTGACCTTTTCTTTGATTAAACTCCAGAAATTAAAACCAATGGCCTTTTCTTACGAGATCCCCTTTTTTTTGTTAACCCTATTGTCAAGGGATTGTATGAATATATCAATGAGATGAAGAAGATGTACCAAGAAGTGAATATTTTGGGATCGTGGCTGAAATTGTTTTCGTGGGATGAGAATTGCAAAATTGAAAAAAAATGAACGAAAAAAAAAATGAAGAAAAAGAAACTGAAAAAAAAAAATGAAATTACAATGGAGTGTTTTATATGTTGAAGAAGTAACTTGTTTCCGCGCATTTTTTTGCAAGCTTCTTTAGAAAATATTGTTTGCACTTCTATTTTTAGTTGATATTTTGAAGCAAGTTGTGCATTTCAGTTGGAATCATTTTTTGGTGAATGTGGTTATTGATGTAGTTATTCATACTTTCTCCTTGACAATTTAGCCCATATTATACCCTTTTTCCTACCATATTTTATGTCCCTAGCCCCGTTACAACCCTATGAAAGACCTCATGATTTGTGTATTGCATTTGAATGCATAGTGGTGGAGATTTGATTGATATGCAAACTTATGGTAATGCTTGGGTGTGCGTTGATTTTGAGAATGTGTGAATTGTCCCTATGCATTTACTTGATTGAGTGATTACCTGGGAGGACGTGTTGAGGTTTGTTGGTTTTGCCGCTTTGAAGAGTTGTGAACCAATGTGATAATGTGAGTCGTATGAGCATTAGTGTGTGGAGTATTTTGTTTGATTGCCCTTTATTTGAGTTATGACATATGAGATGGATGATAATGTTGGACTTGTGTCATTTGTTTGAACATTCTTGGTATTTGCATACTTGCTAGGATCATTCATCATTCATATTTCATCTTGCATTTGCATTTCATGGCTTAGTTGAGAATAGTGAGATGCTCGGGGACTAGCATCATTCAAGTGTGGGGGGATTTGATAGGGACATATTTGGTGGTATTTCTTGTGCTTATTTATATTTATTTTGTCGAGAGATACTCTTTTTTGTGTGTGTTTTGGATGATTTTCAGGTTCTAGATGCTCGTGAGATATAATAGAGATAATTGGAATGTTTTCGCGATTTTTGGAGATTTCTAGAAAAAGCTCAAGGTGGAGAGAAGCGTGAAGAATTTTCTGATGTGATCGAACCGTTGCGGAATGCAGCCATGTGTCATCGAGCGTTATCACCGATCTCGAGGCAAATATTTATTATTAATAAAGTGTTTAAGACTTTGTTTTTTTATTATTATTAAGAATTATTATATTTTAGTTAATAGATTTTTGTTTAGATAAATAAATAAATTATATGGGCTTGGCCCAATTAGGACCAGCAACAGCAAATACATTTAGACGTGAATTTGCTGGGACTATGAATTACATCACGGAAGGCATCAGACGAAAAGGAACAGAGACGGCGGCTGCTACCTTTATTTCCATTCTTTCGTGCGCAAAAACACCGTATGGTTCATTTTGTATTTTCTACCGTGATGTTTAGTTTTTAATTTCTAGTTAAAGTGTTATTGAAATCTCGATTGTTGCGATTGTGAGACCTAATTGATTTCATCCTCATTGCTTTGTTGATATTTATTCGTCTTCCGGGCATAAACTTGATGACTATATAGTTAATTGGTTGTTTCTGCAGGATAATTAATTCAATTATTTAGTTGATTGCCAATTAAAACGATAAATACGTCAAAGTTTATTGGTTTTGATATAGTGGTAAATGATATGATTTTGCCGGTTCGTAGCCCGTAGAATCCACTATCATGAAAACGAATAATCTAGGTTAAAATTAGTCCGGTTGGATTAATACTTTCAACTGGGTCTCTCAAACCTTCATGCTTCCGGGATTCCAAACACTTATGACCGTGTCTAGGGGTGTCTTCCGGTTAGAGTATAATTAACGACCGTGTTTTGATTATCGAATTTAGGAGAGATTGGTCACTTGGCGGTTGTCGGTGACTATAACCAGTTTATCAATAAATTAGTGAGTCATTCTTGCGTCAGTGATCAATCGAGTAAATCGAGGTGGAAATAACTAATTTAGCTGGAGTTTTCTTATTATTCATTTGATTACTATTTTATATCTCTTTTGTCTCGATTATTAGAATTCTTCATTTTAGTTACTACAATTTGAGTCAATACAAAACTACTTTGATTTCTATATTTTTGTTCTGAAAGAAATAATCTTCCGTTTCCTGTGGGATTCGACCCCTAATTGCCCAATACTAGTTATAGAGTGAAAAGGGATATTTATTTGGTGGTTTAACGACACACCAAGGTCCAAGAATGGACCAAAGTTCAGAATAGGACAGACCAAATTTTCAACCACTCATCCTGCACTGGTGAAGTCAAAACCCAATGTAGTGAAACAGCAGACCAGACCATCAATCCAGCCAACTAAAGGCAAAGGTTTTCTGAAAGTTAAGGGAAGAATTTACCCTTCAGAGGATGATTGGAATAGTGCACCTCCAAAATACAAGAAGAAACCATTTCATGCCATCATTATGTGTTTAAGAAAAACCAACCAAGGTATGTTCCTAGACACATGAAGTAACATAGGTTTCCCAATGCATATTGGAAAGTGAAAAAGGATGCAAATGCACTAAAAAGTAGAGAAAATTATAAGAATACCTTCAGTAGAAATACTAGAAGCTATTCTGCCATGCCTTATACATATGTATGGGTGAACATGGTCCGGTTTGGCCGGTTTTTTCCCGTCTATAAAACCAAACCATTTTATACGGTTTCTAAATTTTCAACCCAAACTGAAACGGTTTTTAGGTTAAAACCATTTGTTCGGTCCGGTTTGGTTTGACTTGGTTCCGGTTTTTCTCGGTTTTCATGAACAAATAAAATTATCGATTGAAAATCACTACTTATCCAAAAAAAACATATGGTAATATATGTGTTACATCAATACTACTATGTGATTGATGCCGAAGAGATGATGTAACAAATTGTCTATATTGAACTAATTCATACCAATCCTAAAATTAGATCCCAAAAATCAACAAACCAGGCTTATTAATATTGAACTTACATCTTCCTGAAAAAACTACCGCCTACAACATTGAATAATTAACTTAGATAAATAACAACATGCTTAAGACAAAATAGTATTTGAGTGAGATCAGAGAAGAAATATGAACGTATTATTTTTCGTGAGTGAGTGAGACAGGTGAAATGTAACTAATTTTTGCACATATTAGAAAAACAATGACGAGCCATCTCAAATATTGGTATTGAGAAAGCAAAGAGAGCATATGATTAGAGGTTGCTAGTCATTAATTGATTCGTGTCGTGTTGTTTTTTTATTCTATTGATTTATTGAAGTAAAAACGTGTGCAGCTTGCAACATGTTGAATATTTAAATATTGAAATTAATGATGGTTAACTAATATATTGCAAATAGGAATTTAAATTAAATGAGTTAGAGTGAATTAAGCAGACTAATAATTTAAAAGTTTCATATAAGGTATCCGGTTTGGTCCGGTTTCAAACGGTTTTCAATTATTCAAATTGAAACCAAATTGGATTAAACAGTTTGGTTTTTAGTTATATGAAAACCGACCAAAAAACCATGGTTTAAGTTTTTTCGGTTTGGTTCAATTTGGTCTGGTCGGTTGGTTTGGTTTCTAAAATTTTTGTTCACCCGTATACATATGAAGCTGATGACATTAATTATCCAAAAAGAAGATCATTTGGATATACACTTGGAGTAGGAGGCATGACTGCTAACATGTATGGACCCAAACAGTTTTGGGTACCTAAACATACTTAATTTGTTTTGTAGGATGTCTGGTACGTAGATAGTGGATGTTCCAAACACATGACAAGAAACAAATGATGGCTCACTGACTTTTAAGCTTTTGATGGACCCAAAGTCACCTTTGTAGGCAAAGAAAACCGTGGTAAAATTAAGGGGGAAGGCATAATGCTCAAAAAAAATTTGAAGATTCAAAATGTGGCCTATGTTAAAGGATTGAACTTCAACCGATAAAGTATCAGTCAATTCTGTAACAAAGGCTACAATTTGCACTTCAACATGGAAGGATGCAAAGTGATTCACAACCAAACCAACACAGTTGTACTTGCAGGAAGAAAAGAAGACAACATGCATGTGGTAGATTGGAAGATAGCAACAACAGAAACATGTTTGCTTGTCAAAAGTAAACAGTCAATCAGCTGGATTTGGCATAGAAGATTGAATCATCTCAACTTCAAAACCATCAACACACTGTCAAAGAACAAGTTAGTTGAAGGCCTACCAGAGATCACATTCAAGAAAGCAAGTCAATGTGATGCATGTCAAAAAGGGAAACAAATTAAAAGCTCTTTCAAGTCAAAGCCTTATCAGTCAACAACAAGTATTTTGCATCTTCTGCATATGGATCTTTTTGGACCAGTCACAGCAATCAGTATAAGTGGAAAGAAATACACTCTAGTAGTG